>JBBDGP010005366.1:0-71360 GCA_037952835.1 Lithobates septentrionalis
GCCCATAGTGGGAGGAATTGCGCCCCATAGTGGGAGGAATTGCGCCCATAGTGGGAGGAATTGCGCCCCATAGTGGGAGGAATTGCGCCCCATAGTGGGAGGAATTGCGCCCCATAGTGGGAGGAATTGCGCCCCATCGTTGGTGTCATTGGGAGGAATAGTGCCCCATCGTTGGTGTCAGTTGGAGGAATAGTGCCCCATCATTGGTGTCAGTTGGAGGAATAGTGCCCCATGGTTGGTGTCAGTTGGAGGAATAGTGCCCCATGGTTGGTGTCAGTTGGAGGAATAGTGCCCCATGGTTGGTGTCAGTTGGAGGAATTGTGCACATTGTTGGTGTCAGTTGGAGGAATTGTGCCCCACCATTGTTGGAAGGAATTGTGCCCCACCATTGTTGGGAGGAATTGTGCCCCACCATTGTTGGGAGGAATGGTGCCCCACCATTGTTGGGAGGAATGGTGCCCCACCATTGTTGGGAGGAATGGTGCCCCACCATTGTTGGGAGGAATGGTGCCCCACCATTGTTGGGAGGAATGGTGCCCCACCATTGTTGGAGGAGGAATGGTGCCCCACCATTGTTGGGAGGAATGGTGCCCCACCATTGTTGGGAGGAATGGTGCCCCACCATTGTTGGGAGGAATGGTGCCCCACCACTGTTGGGAGGAATGGTGCCCCACCACTGTTGGGAGGAATGGTGCCCCACCACTGTTGGGAGGAATGGTGCCCCACCACTGTTGGGAGGAATGGTGCCCCACCACTGTTGGGAGGAATGGTGCCCCACCACTGTTGGGAGGAATGGTGCCCCACCACTGTTGGGAGGAATGGTGCCCCACCACTGTTGGGAGGAATGGTGCCCCACCACTGTTGGGAGGAATGGTGCCCCACCACTGTTGGGAGGAATGGTGCCCCACCACTGTTGGGAGGAATGGTGCCCCACCACTGTTGAGAGGAATGGTGCCCCACCACTGTTGGGAGGAATGGTGCCCCACCACTGTTGGGAGGAATGGTGCCCCACCACTGTTGGGAGGAATGGTGCCCCACCATTGTTGGGAGGAATGGTGCCCCACCATTGTTGGGAGGAATGGTGCCCCACCATTGTTGGGAGGAATGGTGCCCCACCATTGTTGGGAGGAATGGTGCCCCACCATTGTTGGGAGGAATGGTGCCCCACCATTGTTGGGAGGAATGGTGCCCCACCATTGTTGGGAGGAATGGTGCCCCACCATTGTTGGGTGTGCCCCACCATTGTTGGGAGGAATGGTGCCCCACCATTGTTGGGAGGAATGGTGCCCCACCATTGTTGGGAGGAATGGTGCCCCACCGTTGGTATGTGAATGGTGCCCCACCGTTGGTATGTGAATGGTGCCCCACCGTTGGTATGTGAATGGTGCCCCACCGTTGGTATGTGAATGGTGCCCCACCGTTGGTATGTGAATGGTGCCCCACCGTTGGTATGTGAATGGTGCCCCATCGTTGGTGTCATTGGGAGGAATGGTGCCTCAGTGTTGGTGGATGTAAGTGTGCCCCAAGGGCCGGATAAAGTCTAGCAAAGGGCCTCTTCTGGCCCCTGTATTGCAGATTGGAGACCCCTGCTCTAGAGAACCTGGGATTAAAGTATCTCTAAACCCAAGAACATGGTCAGCTCACCTGTAGATATCGTTGACATGGAAGGGTTTGTAGCCTTTGGTAATAAACTGGCCAAGAAAGAAATCTCCTAATTAACCCGTTTTGGCATTTTCCCAGGTGAACTGCTTGGAGCCTCACCCGCACCTACCTGTACTAGCGACCAGCGGGCTCGATTACGATGTCAAAATCTGGCTGCCGACTGCCAAGGACCCGACCGAGCTGCACGGACTCAAGGAGGTAAGCCAAGGAACGGTGTAGTGTATCTTTGGGGTTCAGCATCCCTCCCGCTCGGCTGTGTCTTGCCAAGTCACGGCTCTGAAAAGGTTAAAGTCTTCTTGAAAAGCGTCTGGTGAGTGTGTGGGCCCCGGGATTAGTCAGCACAGCGGTGAGCTCATCTCTACCCATATGGTGTTATCGTCACCGCTCCTGAGAGATTGATCTTGTGCCATGCAAGTGGTAAGACATGCGGAATAACCTCTTCCTTTCCTGGTGGGGTACATCTGAGCGAGCTGGTGGGTTATGAAATACCAGGAGCGGCGTTCACCTTGCCTTGTTGATAAAGTACAGAGCTTGGGTTCTGAGGTCCTTCTCAAGGTTGGGAAGTGGAAGGTCTACCTGTAATGTGGAGGGTGGTAACGGCCCTTAGATCAATTGGGCTCTGGGCCATTGACTTAGGAGCACTTGAGCAGTCACTGGGGGTCCCCTCCATACATTGACATTTCAGCTGAGCACCAAGTCGAGGATTATGTGCGTTGTTCACGGTAAAAAAACAGATGCACCTCCGTAGAGAAGGAGCTTAACACTGGCCTTTCCAGCAGGTGGTGGTGTTCAACCTTGCAGAGCTTTGGGTGTCACTGCTATTCCACTTCCTGGTTTTCTGGATGGGATATCCATGCTGGGGGCTGTGTTTGTTTTTTTTTGTTTTTTGTCAACCCCTCCATCACCAGTGTGTCTGTAGTGGTCAGTGGGAGGAACCTCAGAGCTTTGGGGAAGTGGGAGAAAACTGCAGAGATTTGGGGAAGTGGGGGGGGTGGACCGCAGAGCTTTGGGGGAAGTGGGGAGAAACCACAGAGCTGGGGGGGAACCGCAGAGCTTTGGGGGAAGTGGGGGGGGGGGGGGACGACCGCAGAGCTTTGGGGGAAGTGGGGGGGAGGGGACCGCAGAGCTTTGGGGGAAGTGGGGGGGGGGACCCACCGCAGAGCTTTGGGGGAAGTGGGGGGGGGGGGGGCGACCGCAGAGCTTTGGGGAAGTGGGGGGGGGGGCGACCGCAGAGCTTGGGGGAAGTGGGGGGGGGGGGGGACGACCGCAGAGCTTTGGGGAAGTGGGGGGGGACGACGACCGCAGAGCTTTGGGGGAAGTGGGGAGAAACCGCAGAGCTTTGGGGGAAGTGGGGAGAAACCGCAGAGCTTTGGGGGAAGTGGGGAGAAACCGCAGAGCTTTGGGGGAAGTGGGGAGAAACCGCAGAGCTTTGGGGGAAGTGGGGAGAAACCGCAGAGCTTTGGGGGAAGTGGGGAGAAACCGCAGAGCTTTGGGGGGAGAAACCACAGAGCTGGGGGGGGAACTGCAGAGCTGTGGGGGGGGGGGGACCGCAGAGCTTTGGGGGAAGTGGGGGGGGGCGACCGCAGAGCTTTGGGGGAAGCGGGGGACGACGACCGCAGAGCTTTGGGGGAAGTGGGGAGAACCGCAGAGCTTTGGGGGAAGTGGGGAGAACCGCAGAGCTTTGGGGGAAGTGGGGAGAACCGCAGAGCTTTGGGGGAAGTGGGGAGAACCGCAGAGCTTTGGGGGAAGTGGGGGAGAAACCGCAGAGCTTTGGGGGAAGTGGGGGGGGTCGACCGCAGAGCTTTGGGGGAAGTGGGGGGGGGGGACGACCGCAGAGCTTTGGGGGAAGTGGGGGGGGACCGCAGAGCTTTGGGGGAAGTGGGGGGGGACCGCAGAGCTTTGGGGGAAGTGGGGGGGCCGCAGAGCTTTGGGGCAAGTGGGGAGAACCGCAGAGCTTTGGGGCAAGTGGGGAGAACCGCAGAGCTTTGGGCAAGTGGGGAGAACCGCAGAGCTTTGGGGCAAGTGGGGAGAACCGCAGAGCTTTGGGGCAAGTGGGGAGAACCGCAGAGCTTTGGGGCAAGTGGGGAGAACCGCAGAGCTTTGGGGCAAGTGGGAGAACCGCAGAGCTTTGGGGCAAGTGGGGAGAACCGCAGAGCTTTTTTGGGGCAAGTGGGGAGAACGCAGAGCTTTGGGGCAAGTGGGGAGAACCGCAGAGCTTTGGGGCAAGTGGGGAAACCGCAGAGCTTTGGGCAGTGGGGAGAACCGCAGAGCTTTGGGGCAAGTGGGGAGAACCGCAGAGCTTTGGGGCAAGTGGGGAGAACCGCAGAGCTTTGGGGCAAGTGGGGAGAACCGCAGAGCTTTGGGGCAAGTGGGGAGAACCGCAGAGCTTTGGGGCAAGTGGGGAGAACCGCAGAGCTTTGGGGCAAGTGGGGAGAACCGCAGAGCTTTGGGGCAAGTGGGGAGAACCGCAGAGCTTTGGGGCAAGTGGGGGAGAAACCGCAGAGCTTTGGGGGAAGTGGTGGGGGGGGGGGAACCGCAGAGCTTTGGAGAAGTGGGGAGATACCGCAGAGCTTTGGGGGAAGTGGGAGATACCGCAGAGCTTTGGGGGAAGTGGGGAGATACCGCAGAGCTTTGGGGGAAGTGGGGAGATACCGCAGAGCTTTGGGGGAGTGGGGAGATACCGCAGAGCTTTGGGGGAGAGTGGGGGAAACTGCAGAGCTTTGGGGGAAGTTGGAGGGAACCGCAGAGCTTTGGGGGAAGTGGGGAGAAACCGCAGAGCTTTGGAGGAAGTGGGGGAGAAACCGCAGAGCTTTGGGGAAGTTGGAGGGAACCGCAGAGCTTTAGGGGAAGTACCAGAGCTTTAGAGGAAGTGGGGGAGGATCCGCAGAGCTTTGGGGAAGGATCCGCAGAGCTTTGGGGAAGGATCCGCAGAGCTTTGGGGAAGGATCCGCAGAGCTTTGGGGAAGGATCCGCAGAGCTTTGGGGAAGGATCCGCAGAGCTTTGGGGAAGGATCCGCAGAGCTTTGGGGAAGTTGGAGGGAACCGCAGAGCTTTGGGGAAGTTGGAGGGAACCGCAGAGCTTTGGGGAAGTTGGAGGGAACCGCAGAGCTTTGGGGAAGTTGGAGGGAACCGCAGAGCTTTGGGGAAGTTGGAGGGAACCGCAGAGCTTTGGGGAAGTTGGAGGGAACCGCAGAGCTTTGGGGAAGTTGGAGGGAACCGCAGAGCTTTGGGGAAGTTGGAGGGAACCGCAGAGCTTTGGGGAAGTTGGAGGGAACCGCAGAGCTTTGGGGAAGTTTGTGGAGGAGGGGGACCGCAGAGCGTTGGGGAAGTGGGAGGGGACCACGGGAGGGTTCCCCCCTTTCTGACCCCTACACACAGAGCTTTAGCGATGTAGGAGTTGGTGGGAGGGAACACAGGCCACATGTTTTCCTTGCAGAGGACTAGCCCCTTAAGAGGTTGAAATAGGTGTAAATGCGTGTTTTTATTTTTTTGTTTATTTTTTTTCCCCCAATCAGCTTGGGGTTATGGGACGGCCAATGCTGGGGAGTAAAATCTGCCAGCTTTAGAATAGGGTTGGGGGTCAGCTTTGAAGTCCCTATTCTGCGTCCCGCCATCTTTGATCTCTGCAGAGTTAGGCCCCTTTCACACTTACACGACTTGTCCCACGATTTTGTACTGCAAAATCGTATGACAAGTCATTCTCCATGATTTTCAATGACTACCATTCATATTGGCACGACTTTAAGTCGTGCCGACTTGAAAGTAGTCCCTGCACTACTTTGGTCCAACTTCTATGCGAGTTGTACTCCATAGACCTCAATGTTAAACCCTGAAGTAGCATGCAAGTCGTGCCTGAATAATATAGACACGACTTCAGCACGACTTCGTAAGCACAAGCCTGGCTCGCTGATCGGGAAAGGAAAAGTTTTTTTTTCCTTTCCCGATGAGCGACAGGCAGTGCTGACAGCTGTCTGGTATGAATCCAGAGGGGGAACTCCACGCCAAGTTTTAAATGAAAAAACCGGCGTGGGTTCCCCCCAGGGGCATACCAGGCCCTTAGGTCTGGTATGGATCTAAGGGGAACCCCCTACGCCGAAAAATCGGCGTGGGGTCCCCCCCAAAATCCATACCAGACCCTTATCCGAGCATGCAGCCCGGCCGGTCAGGAATGGGGGTGGGGACGAGCTGGCGCCCCCCCCCCCTCCTGGACCGTACCAGGCCGCATACCCTCAACATGGGGGGTGGGTGCTTTGGGGCATGGGGCGGCGCCCTGCGGCCCCCCCCACCCCAAAGCACCTTGTCCCCATGTTGATGAGGACAAGGGCCTCTTCCCGACAACCCTGGCCGTTGGTTGTCGGGGTCTGCGGGCGGGGGGCTTATCGGAATCTGGGAGCCCCCTTTAATAAGGGGGCCCCCAGATCCCGGCCCCCCACCCTATGTGAATAAGTATGGGGTACATGGTACCCCTACCCATTCACCTAGGGAAAAAAGCGTCAATAAAAAATACAGTACACAGGTATTTAAAATAATTTATTAGGCAGCTCCGGGATCTTCTTTCGACTTCGGGGGTCCGCTTCCGACTTCGGGGGTCTCTCCGGCGTCTTCTCCCGGTGTCCGCATCTTCTGCCGGCTCCACCGCTATCTTCTGGCGCTCTTTTGCCAGCGGTGGTCCGGACCTCTGGATCGTCTTCTTCCCTCTTCTCTTCCAGAGATGTTGACACGACGCTCTCTCCAGCCAGAATGGTCTCTGTGCGCTCCGCAACCGACTTATATAGGCGGTGACCCCGCCCCTTTATGCCGTCACAGTCCCTGGGCATGCTGGGACTGTGACGTTTTAGGAGGCGTGGTCACCGGGTGATGACCACGCCCCCTATGACGACACAGTCCCAGCATGCCCCGGGACAGTGACCTCATAACGGGGCGGGGTTACCGCCTATATAAGTCTGTTGCGGAGCGCACAGAGACCATTCTGGCTGGAGAGAGCGTCGTGTCAACATCTCTGGAAGAGAAGAGGGAAGAAGACGATCCAGAGGTCCGGACCACCGCTGGCAAAAGAGCGCCAGAAGATAGCGGTGGAGCCGGCAGAAGATGCGGACACCGGGAGAAGACGCCGGAGAGACCCCCGAAGTCGGAAGCGGACCCCCGAAGTCGGAAGAAGATCCCGGAGCTGCCTAATAAATTATTTTAAATACCTGTGTACTGTATTTTTTATTGACGCTTTTTTCCCTAGGTGAATGGGTAGGGGTACCATGTACCCCATACTTATTCACATAGGGTGGGGGGCCGGGATCTGGGGGCCCCCTTATTAAAGGGGGCTCCCAGATTCCGATAAGCCCCCCGCCCGCAGACCCCGAAACCAACGGCCAGGGTTGTCGGGAAGAGGCCCTTGTCCTCATCAACATGGGGACAAGGTGCTTTGGGGTGGGGGGGGCCGCAGGGCACCCCCCCCATGCCCCAAAGCACCCACCCCCCATGTTGAGGGTATGCGGCCTGGTACGGTCCAGGAGGGGGGGGGGGGGCGCCAGCTCGTCCCCACCCCCATTCCTGACCGGCCGGGCTGCATGCTTGGATAAGGGTCTGGTATGGATTTTGGGGGGACCCCCACGCCGATTTTTCGGCATAGGGGGTTCCCCTTACAATCCATACCAGACCTAAGGGCCTGGTATGCCCCTGGGGGGAACCCACGCCAGTTTTTTTTATTTAAAACTTGGCGTGGAGTTCCCCCTTATGATTCATACCAACTACTGTATGTTTTCATTTGTTAATGCCAAAAACGTGGCAAAGTAGCACTGCTCCCAAATCGCGGTAAAATCGCGGCAAATCGTGGTAAAATCGCGGCCGCGAAATCGCGGTAAAATCGTGCGACTTTGAAGTCGTATAAGTGTGAAAGGAGCCTTAGGCTACAGTGGTCTCTGGTGAGAATCGGACTTGCCGGCGGTACTGAACGCTGCCTGCACACATTATATGCGACCGGCAGCAGCTGTCATGTCTGTGCTCTCATCATAGAGCCTGTGACCGAACCCCCCCCCCCCCACACACACACACACACACAGTGTGCATCCAGGGTTGGCGTCCGTGGCGTGCTGGCTGCAGATAATCGGCCAGTCTGTATCCCGTGCCCATAGTACTTAATTGTTGCTGTGTCCAGAGGTGGCGTTTAGCTTTCTCCGAATGCTGCAAACTATCACATCCCTGCGACTGTATGAACGCAGCCATAATCGTTTCTCTCCTCCTCCTTCTCCAGGTTATCAAGAAAAACAAACGTGAAAGAGATGAGGACAGCCTACACCACGCCGACCTGTTCGACAACCACATGTTATGGTTTCTGATGCACCATCTACGGCAGAGGGGGCACCGCAGGGTGAGTACAGGCTGCCCCCCCCCCCCCCCCCCTCCGACAAGTGTCTCTATTGGGACTTCTATCAATTGTTGTTCAAAGGGAACTCCTCATAAGACAATGTGTGTTTGTGATTTAGGTTCTGATGGCAGCAGCCTTTTCCCAATGGACATGCCCCCATTCACACTCGTGCAACTTGTCGTGCGACTTTTTTTTTTTTTTTTTTTAATGTAGTTTCTGCATTACTTTGGCTCGAATTTCATGCGACGTGAGGGCTATAGACTTTAATGTAAACCCTCAAAAGCTGCATGATATACATGCAACATGCGTGCGACTTTGTAAAGCACTAACAATCACATAGTCAGTCTGCTTTTTGACCCCTGTCCCAGCCCATTCCTTCTGCAGGGAAGCCCCTCCCGAGGAAATTGTCCATCCATCTCTGTTCCTGGTGTCCCTTCTGTAAGAGAAATGAGCTCTTGCCCTAATCACTGCGGAAGGAAAAGAAGTTTATACCATGTATGTTATCGTCGATGAAAGCCAAAGTCGCAACAAAGTAGTACTTATCCAAAGTCTCAAGTCGCAATGGAAATCGCACGATTTTGAAGTTGCCCGTGTGAATGGAGTATTGGGGTCAACTGTTGTACAACCAGTCAGGAAATGGCTGCTTCTGTAAGGGCCTTCTCGCACAATTGTGTTGCTCTGCTACGTACAGTTGTGCTCATAAGTTTGCATACCCTGGCAGAATTTATGATTTCTTGGCCATTTTTCAGAGAATATGAATGACACAAAAACTTTTCTTTCACTCATGGTTAGTGTTTGGCTGAAGCCATTTATTATCAGTCAACTGTGTTTACTCTTTTTAAATCATAATCGCAACAGAAGCTACCCAAGTGCCCCCGATCAAAAAGTTTACATACCCCAGTTCTTAATACCGTGTATTGCCCCCTTAAAATCAATGACAGCTTGAAGTCTTTTGTGGTATTTGTGGATGAGGCTCTTTATCTTCTCAGATGGTAAAGCTGCCCATTCCTCTTGGCAAAAAGCCTCCAGTTCCTGTAAATTCTTGGGCTGTCTTGCATGAACGGCACGTTTTGAGATCTCCCCAGAATGGCTCAATGAGGTCAGGAGACTGAGATGGCCACTCCAGAACCTTCACTTTGTTCTGCTGTAGCCAATGACTACTTGGCCTTGTGTTTTGGATCATTGTCATGTTGGAATGTCCACGTACGTTCCATGCGCAGCTTCCTGGCTGATGAATGCAAATGTTCTTCCAATATTTTTGATAACACACTGCATTCATCTTGCCATCAATTTTGACCAAATTTCCTGTGCCTTTTTGTAGCTCACACATCCCCAAAACATCAGCGACCCACCTCCGTGTTTCACAGTAGGAATGGTGTACCTTTCATTATAGGCCTTGTTGACTCCTCTCCAAATGTAGTGTTTATGGTTGTGGCCAAAAAGCTAAATTTTGGTCTCATCACTCCAAATGACTTTGTGCCAGAAGGTTTGAGGCTTGTCTCTGTGCTGTTTGGCGTATTGTAAGTGGGATACTTTGTGGCATTTGTGTAGTAATGGCTTTCTTCTGGCGACTCGACCATGCAGCCCATCTTTCTTCAAGTGCCTCCTTATTGTGCATCTTGAAACAACCACACCACATGTTTTCAGAGAGTCCTGTGTTTCACCTGAAGTTATTTGTGGGTTTTTCTTTGCATCCCGAACAATTTTCCTGGCAGTTGTGGCTGAAATTTTAGTTGGTCTACCTGACCGTGGTTTGGTTTCAACAGAACACCTCATTTTCCACATCTTGATTTGAGTTTGAATACTGCTGATTGGCATTCTCAATTCCTTGGATCTCTTTTTTTTTATATCCCTTTCCTGTTTTTATACAGTTCAACTACCTTTTTCCGCAGATCCTTTGATAATTCTTTTGCTTTCCCCGTGACTCAGAATCCAGAAAGGTCAGTGCAGCACTGGATGAAAGATGCAAGGGTCTGTCAGGAGTCCAGAAACTCATTTGAACACACACACACACACACACACACACACACACACACACACTACAAGCAAACAGATCACAGGTGAGGATGGTTACCTTTTAATAGCCATTCAAACCCCTTTGTGTCAACTTGTGTGCATGTTATCAGGCCAAAATCACCAGGGTATGCAAACTTTTGATCAGGGTCATTTGGGTAGTTTCTATTATCATTATGGTTTTAAAAAGAGTAAACACAGTTGATTGATAATAAATGGCTTCAGCCAAACATTAACCACGAGTGAAAGAAATGGTTTTTGTGTTATCATTCATATTCTCAGAAAAATGGCCAAGAAATCATAAATCCTGCCAGGGTATGTAAACTTATGAGCACAACTGTAGTTTTCCTTTACATGGCAGCCAGATATAACTTTAGTTCAAAATTGCCCTTAAATCTTAGCGTTTATCTTGGACAAATGGCTGCCAGTTTGTTTCCTGTTCCTCTTCGGGCCCTTTCACACGGCTGTTCCTATCGGGTCCACCTGTCAGTTTTTCAGATGGATCTGATTGAACGGACAGAAGTCCGTTTACACAAACCCCTCCCCCTTTCCACGTGTTTGTGTTTTTTTTTTTTTTAGCAGACTGGATCAGAAGGGGGGTCCATCCTCCCTCTATGTGGCTCGGGTCAGAGGGCAGTTGGGCGTAAAGGCACAGTGGAGTCCGCTTACACCCGGCTGCCCATAGAGCGGGCTCTGTCCTTATCCGCTCTACAGAAACTGAGTGAACCATATATTTTTTTTTTTTTGTTTTGTCATACGGAACAAGTTGCGCCTTTATAAGTTCCGCTGTATGCGCTCATTATTCAGCGGCTCGCGACACGATCATCCCAGCTCGAGGAGGCAATTAATTTAGCACAGTAGTGCACTTGTTGCCTTCCTCCCAGAATGCTTTGCTGTCAGTAAACCCAGGTGAGTGGACCTCCCCTCCCCCCTCTGTCCAGCCACTTCTCCGCACTGCTAGCAGGATCAAATAAAACTGTTTTCATTACAAGCTACGCGGCTCCTTAATTGCCCCATGTGTAGGATGTCTGTCTTGTGAAAACACGGCCGATTCTCTCTTATTTGTGGATAATTAAAGAGCCAGCAGAGCCACGTCTCACTTAATTGGATGCAAAGATGACAGGGATATGACAAAACAAACTGCCTGATCTGACATCTTCCACTTCTCTTATTTAAAATAGTCGTCTCTTCTTAAATCAGAAAGATAATTAATTTGTGTTTGCAAGACAGATGTGGTTTTTTTTTTTTTTTTTTTTGGTTTTTTTTTTTTTACATTTTTTTTTCCTTCTATCATCTAACTGCCTGTGTAGAAGTCAAGCATGGCGAGTACCATGAGAGTAGAAAAAGCGTTGCTGTATAAAAGGGACATATTATAAAAACCAGCTTGGTCTTCTGTTCATGAAGGAAAACGGATCATTAGACTGATGGGGGGGGGGGGGGGGGAGAGAACGGGTTCATACCCTGAGATGCTCCCTATGTGCTATAGATCCAGCTATGACCAAGTCACAGTGGATGGGTCTCAAGGCGGCAGGGATTCTCCCAGTAAATGTGCTTCAGCCTGTCATACCTCCCCAGTCTTCCTTCTAAGTTCGTGCTCTCCAGCCTCCTCAATGGCAAGGCCACGATGATGTCACTCCTGTGCGTGCACATGGGAATCACCATTGTGGCATGGCCCTCAAAAAGGCTGGGCGTGCACATGGGAATCGCCATTGTGGCATGGCCCTCGAAAAGGCTGGGCGTGCACATGGGAATTGCCATTGTGGCATGGCCATCGAGAAGGCTGGGCATGCACATGGGAATCGCCATTGTGGCATGGCCATCGGAAAAGCTGGGTGTGCACATGGAAATCGCCATTGTGGCATGGCCATCGAGAAGGCTGGGCGTGCACATGGGAATCGCCATTGTGGCATGGCCATCGAGAAGGCTGGGCGTGCGCATGGGAATCGCCATTGTGGCATGGCCATCGAGAAGGCTGGGTGTGCGCATGGGAATCGCCATTGTGGCATGGCCATCAAGAAGGCTGGGCGTGCACATGGGAATCGCCATTGTGGCATGGCCATCGAGAAGACTGGGTGTGCACATGGGAATTGCCATTGTGGCATGGCCATCGAGAAGGCTGGGCGTGCACATGGGAATCGCCATTGTGGCATGGCCATCGGAAAGGCTGGGTGTGCACATGGAAATCGCCATTGTGGCATGGCCATCGAGAAGGCTGGGCGTGCACATGGGAATCGCCATTGTGGCATGGCCATCGAGAAGGCTGGGCGTGCACATGGGAATCGCCATTGTGGCATGGTCATCGAGAAGGCTGGGCGTGCGCATGGGAATCGCCATTGTGGCATGGCCATCGAGAAGGCTGGGTGTGCACATGGGAATCGCCATTGTGGCATGGCCATCGAGAAGGCTGGGCGTGCACATGGGAATCGCCAGAAGGCTGGAGAGCACGAACTTGGAAGGAAGACCCCTCCCCATCCTGGAGTCTTAAAGGCCCTCCTTGGACATGAGTCAAGTGGCTTTGAGGGCTTCAAGGCCCTCTTCGACCTTTTAAAATCATTTTCTGCCACTCTGGAAGTCTTTGTTTCTTATTTGGAAAAGGCTTTGCTGTGCAAGCCCGCTACTAAGCACCCTTTACCGCCAACGTTTGTGTCCGACGATTCGGATAGTGAACCCCCCTTATTCAGAAAGGAAGTAGGAGTTAACGGTGGCCAATTTGTTGCGTAAGAAAGAGCTAGTATTGTTTTATTATGGGGGGTCTGAAACTTTGTAGGTGTGGGATTCCCTATCTAGGTACTGCGTCACAGGGAAGCCTTGCAACCCACCCACCGTGGCTGCCCAGGCCAATTTTCAGCGCTGTCACACTTTGAATGATAATTGCGCTGTCATGCAACACTGTACCCAAACTAAATTTTTATCATTTTTTTTTCCCCCCACAAATAGAACTTTGTTTTTGGAGGTATTTGATCACCACTGAGGGGGGTGGAGTGCCCCGTATTGAAGTGGTTAATACCACTTTTTTTTTTAATGAATTTTCCTGATTGAGACACTGAAAATAAAAAAATTATTCTGCATATGCAGTAAAAACAGATTAACATATCCATTCTAAAAAAAATGTATTACATTCTATTTTATATAGAAGAAAAGAAATGGAGTGGTGTGAGATGTTACTAGCAAATAGAATGTCAAATTTGATATGTCATCAGCTATGCCTAATAGTTGCGAAACTAAAACCTTGAGTAAGGAGGGGGAGGGAGAGAGAACATTCTAGGAAATCTTAGTATGTGTTATATGAAGGACACGGAAACCTTGCAAGCAAGATGGAATCTCTTGTGTTTTAAATGAACAATACAGTGAAAGTCCCATGTCATTTTCTGTCTTGTGCTTTTATTGAACACCATTTTTCTCCATGTTAAGCTCAGCCAACTGCTGGTGGCTCCTGCTGCATTGGCGCAGAGAGAGGGCATCCTGTTGAGCTCTTTTTTAGCTTTCTCAGAATGATAGGTTTATTGGGTGGAGGTGGACCATCTATACTGCTATGTACAGAGTATATTTGTGTATGCTGCAATGTAGAAGACCATGGGACCATTTATTTTTGACACCCGTGTGAGTGAGCCCTACAGACACCAGTCAATCTCAAACTTGTCTTGGTAGTTTGAAACCGACTGGTGAATTATCAAGCAGGAGAGAGGAGCAAAGTTACGTGGACGCCTCGCGCTCTACATGTGATGTGTTTATGGCACTAACGGTAGCGTTCGGGTGTTATCTAGCCTAATACAAATTTTTGCATAGATGGATGTTTCCCACCATTATTTATCCTCTGGGTTTTGTCTACTCGCTCATGATGGATAGATATATTTTTATATACTAATTAATAAATCCTTTTTTTTTTTTTTTTTCTTCCCTGCAGAGGAGAAGAGACCAGGCCACAGGTGAAAACGAATCTGATGACTCCCCCAGCACCTCCGACAGCTCTGACGATGACGAAGAAGGTCCAGATCGAGTACAGTGCATCCCATCATGAGCAACCTGCTTACTCCCCTTCTTCCAACAAATCCCACTTTTTTCCTTTTGCGTGGAGCTTCCCCATCTCCCTCTTTTCTCCCCCTGAGAGTGGAGGGCAATGCTCTACTTAATAGACATTTTTTCAGCTTTTTATTACAGTTCTAGGACTATAGTCGAAGAAAAAAACAAATTGCTTTTCCTCTTCAGTCTTGTTTCTTTCTCCTAGAGAGCGGGCACTCTGGCAAATTTGCACTTTGGATTTACCGACTTTCATGTGAAAAAAAAATAAAATAAAAAAGACGGTGCCCCAACGTCAGAAACCCGTGATCTCAGCATCCTATGAGCCCTTCAATCTAGAAGTTTCTTCTATTACCAGCAGCTGAGACTGTTTGGCACCAAGAGGAAAGAAAGGACTTGTGAAATTTAGAAAAAATTAAAAAAAAAAAATTAAAAAAACATGGAAGGTTGAGGGTTGGAGAGAGGATTATTTTTGTAAGTAAAATGTTTTTGTTTTTTTCTTTCTAGAGAAAAGCAGCCATCTTAAGCCAGCTAATTTTTCCTCCTCCATCCTTTCTGCGTGTCTCTTAATCTTCCTAATAGATGGTCCTGCAGATCTACACCAGCTATTCTTCTTTTTTTTTTTTTTTTTTTTTTTTTTTTTTTTTTCTAGCCACCCAAACTTTGTTGAGTCTTAATAATTAAGTCGTGTGCCGATTCTTTGGCTCATAAAAAGTTCAAATTCTCTATTTGTTGCTCGTGTGTTTCATGGTGAAATCGAGCCCACATTTCTTCCATTGTTGACCTCTTTTTCAGTCCTAATTTTGGTCCACGGTTAACCTTCAAAAAGATTGCGCTATCTTGTGAGCCAAAATGTCCATCTTCCCGGCCTTCTAAAGCCGAAGACCTTTTGTTGCAATGGAGTCTACTAGAGCTTCCTAAAGTCTACTGTTGGCCAAGCATTTGGTGGCTTCTGGAAAATTGTCACCAAGGTTGGGTGAACCATTATTCTACAGTTTGTTCTCAAGGTTTTTATCCTAGGAAACAGATTTGTCCAGATATTGGTTCAGCTTGCAAAATAGGTTCCCTCATTAGGTGTTTGCTAAATTCGAGAGGGATGGTTTTTGCTTTTGAGTAGATCAGCTATGGCCATAAAATACCCTATCTGAGCAAAAAATGTATGAGTAAAAAGAAAAAAAAAAAAACAATTTTATTTTCTAAATTACATTTTTATTGGATGTCTGCAGTTGGCCAAGTATTTGGTGGCTTTCACAAAATTGTCAACAACATTGGGTGAACCATAATTCTACAGTTAAAGAGAACAAAATTTTCCTCTTCGCAAACAGATTGTCTGGGTGTTGGTTCAGCTCACAAAATGGCTTCCCCCATTGGGGTGCTCACTGAATTCAAGAGGGATTGTTTTTGCTTTGAGTAAATCAGCTATGGCCATAAAATACCCAATCTGAAAAGACTAGTATGAGTAAAGAGAAAAAAATAACCTTTTTATTTCCTTTAAATACATTTTTATTGGACGTCTGCTGTTGGCCAAGTATTTGGTGGCTTTCACAAAATTGTCACCAGCGTTGGGCGAACCATAATTCTACCGTGTGTTCTCTTAAAAGTTTCCTCCTAGAAACCAATTTTGTCCAGATGTTGGTTCAGCTCACAAAATAACTTCCCACGTTGGGTGTTTGCTAAATTCGAGAGGGATTGTTTTTGCTTTTAGTAGATCAGCTATGACCATAAAACACCCAATCTCAAAAGACTATTTTGAGTAAGTAGGAAAAAAATAAGTTTTTTTTTTTTTATTTCCTAAATTAAATTTTTATTGGATATCTGCTGTTGGCAAGCATTGGTGGCTTTCACAAAATGGTCAACCAACGTTGGGTGAACTGTAATTCTCCAGTTTGGGTTAACCCTTAAAAGATTGTGCTATCTTGTGAGCTCAATACGTCCATCTTCCCTGCCTTCTAAAGCCGAAGACTTTTTATTGCAATGGAGTCCACTAGGTCTACTAGAGCTTCTTGATGTCTACTGTTGGCCAAGCATTTGGTGGCTTTCACAAAATGGTCAACCAACGTTGGTTGAAACTAAATTCTACAGTTTTCAAAATTTTCCTCCTAGGAAATCGATTGTCTTGCATGTTGGTTCAGCTCACAAAATAGCTTCCCACATTGGGTGTTTACTAGATTCAAGAGGGATTGTTTTTGCATTGAGTAGATCAGTTATGGTCATAAACTGCCCAATCTGAAATTACTAGTAAATAGGAAAAAAAAATATTTTATTTCCCAAGTTAAATTTTTTTTATTCAACCCAAAGTATTTATTAGTCATTTTTGGATGTTTCGTACTCCGAAATACATCCACCATTTATCACAAATGGGCTATCACCGCAGCTCAAGAGACACTTGTGCAACCTGGCACTTGAGTCATCATCCAGAGATCCCTCAGCCACTTTGCAGCACGTTGTATATACTAAATGCGATTGTTTGCACTTTTGATGGGTTTTTTTTCCGTTTTTTTTTTTTTCTTCAATAGTTTTCATTCAACTTCTATTTAAAAAAAAAAAAAAAAAACATTTAGAAAGTTTAAAAAAAAATAAAAATCACCCCCCCCCAAAAAAAAATAAAAAATAAAATAAAAAACATTTGCATTTATTAAAAAAAAAATCAGACTTAAGCAAATTTGAGGGTTTTGAGGCAGTAAAATGTCTTTGCTTTATCACTGTTTTATTAATCTGAATATCGAGCTGGATGTTTATGAAGTTGCAAATTGTTAAGTTTAAAACAAATGAATATTATATATTATATAGAAATAAATGCAATAAGGTAAATTAATGAAGTTTTGGGTTTGTTCTTTTCTTTTAAAGAGCTTTGTTGGATGTTTTCTCCAAGTCCCTTTTTTTTTCTTTCTTTTTCTTATTTTCTTTTCTTTTTTTTTTTCTTTAAGACTAACTCCAGGCTTAATCCTCTGCACCTTTTCTGTAGATTTTTTTTATTTGTTAACCCTTGTTGGGTTACATTCTTTTCTTCTTTTTTTTTTTTTTTATATAATCTTTATTTTATTTTACATTTTAAGCCGTACAAAACCGCATACAGACAAAAGGGGAAAGGGAAGGCAAAATGCACCTCAAGGACATATACTGATATCGGTAGCACCATAATACATAGATTACACCATGAGTATAACGATTACTAGTACGAGCACATCCCTGTCCTAGATTTTCGATCTAAGTGGACATTCCCCTCACACCCGAGATCCCGCTCCCATTCCCTAATGAAGAATGGTTTAGGGGGAGCTGAATCAAGTAATTTATAAAGAGCTGAGATCATATGTGGCAGAGGTTCTTTGGCTGCCCATATGCGTTCAAACTCTGTAAGGGGTAGGCCTAATCGGCGATAAGTGGCGCTGTGAGGAGACAAAATCAGTGAGTTGAAGATATCTCCAAAAGTCAATGGGGAAACTACCATAGTGCTCCCTGTGGGTGGCCAGTGAAATTAGGCTGTGACCCTCCATGAAGCGGGACAGGACAATATCCCCGTCAGTTATCCAGGGACCAAAAAAGGACAACTTCTCCCCAGGAGGAAACCACGGAAAGCCACCAACAGGCGCTAGTGGTGATGTTGGGAGGGGCTAGGGACCTATTTAGCCTGTCCCAAACTTTGAGGACATATGGTGTTAATGGGGATACCCAATCTGAAAAACCCCTATCGCTTGAAGGGACCCGCGGTGCGTAGGAGAGATTACGGCCTGCCAAAGTTTTCCCAAGGGGTACCCATAATTTAGAGGAGGTGTGAAATCTCCAGTTAAGAATGCGCTGCAGAGCAATAGCTCTATAATATTGTAAAATATTGGGGATGCCAAGGCCTCCCAGTCGTTTGGGTCGTTGCAACAAAGCCATGGCTAGACGTGGTCGCTTACCTTTCCAAACAAACAAGGTGAAGAGGCTGTGGAACTCAGTAAAAAAAAGCATCTAGATCGGGACACAGACACCATCTCCAGGATGAAAAGTATGTGGGGGCAATACAGTCATCTTAATGTTTGTGCGGCCAATCCATGTGAAAGTAGCTCTATCCCAGGATTGTAGATCCTGGCAGATCTTCCGAAGTAGAGGAGCAAAATTGTGTGTGTAAAGGGAATCTAGACAGTCGGTAAGTTGAGTGCCCAGATATTTTATGGAGGTGGAAGCCCAAGTAAATGTGAAAGCTCTCCAATGTGCTAGCAAGGGCTGGGGGAACATCAGTCGGCAGAATTTCAGATTTTGCATAATTTATCTGAAAATTGGACACTTGGCCGTAAGCGGTTAGTTCCTCCATCAGGTTAGGCAATGAGCCAAAGGGGTCCACGACATGGAATAGGTTGCAATCGGCATAACCAGATAATTTTATGTTCTACTGAATCGACCGAGACTGCTTTTAATACTCAAAATAGCTTGGATTCTCCAAAGCAGCGTTTCTAACACCAGAGCGAACAATAGGGGGTGAAAGCGGGCATCCCTGCCTCGTGCCATTCCAAATGGAGAACTCCTGTGGAAAGGACACCGTTCACCTTGACCTGGGCAGTAGGGGGATGTGTAGAGCGCCAAGATCCAGCGTAACATAGAGGGACCCAGGCCCAACCGCACAAGGACATTCTTTTCTTTTAAAATTTTTTGTAATTTTTTTTTTTTTTTTTTAAGACCAAATCCAGGCTTGGTCCTCCGCACCCTTGCTGTAGGTTATGTTGTTTTTTGTTTGTTTTTAAACCATGGTGACATTTCTTATTGGACAACCCATGATGCACTGCACTCACTCTGTATCCCCTCAGTCTTCTGGGTTAAATGACACCCAGCTCTGTTTAATCCAGAAAGATGAGGACATCTTGTGGTGAAAATACTGTAGTGGGCATCTCTGGGAAAGTATGGCAGCCTCATCTGCTTTTTTTTTTTTTTATATATATATATAAATACCTCCTTTTAAAAGGAGGGTAATTTCTCATTTAAAAAAAAAAAGTTGGTGTATTTTTTTCTTTAGCAAGAACATTTCAATCTGTTAGTGAAACGTGAAATTTTTAATGTGGTGTTTTTTTTTTTTTTGTCTTTTTTTGTGGGTCGATGGGTAGATTTTTCCTCCTAGCACTTACATATATACCCAAGGCTCATTGGGACCCCTGCTAGACAGTTGTGTAGATAAAAATAAGTTTTATAAGATGCGACCACATAGGCCGTGAGAGATAGATAGATATACATATACACACACACACTGGAACCACTTAATTGTGGTGCAATATCTAGTCCCCTTTTTTTATGTACTTTAATCAGTTTTTTTTTTTTGGGGGGGAGCCAGTTCAACCCATTTAAATACCAATACATAACAGCTCAATGCAACATACACAAGAGTCAGTGCTTATATTCAATACAATAAACTTTTATTTAGTAGCACAATTACTTTTGTATTTTTTTTTCTTCCTTACATTTTCAGTAGAATGCAAAAGCAAAGCATGGGATTTTTTTTTTGTATTCACTTTCCTTTGTCTTCTAACAATATATATTTTTTTCATTTTTATTTTATTTTTTTAAACAAAGTCTAGCAACAGTGGACTTTTGATGGAAGTTATCTGTAAATGTTCAGTGCAAAATGCTGTTATAAGTTCTAGTTTCACATTTTGTTTTTCTTCTTGATGAGGTTTTCAGAAATCTTCTTTTTTTTATTTATTTTATTTTTTTTTTTATCTTTATTAATGCTGTAATAGTTGGAGATACCCAAACGACATGAACAGTGTGCAAGTGAATTTAAAACATGACAAAATGTAATATGGTGTAGCCTAAACCACAGCTCAACAGTCAATTAAAAGCAACATCGTTGGAGAGAGATTAGTGACTTGGTTTCCGGAACTCCCACATTTGTGCGTGCGGTGTGTTTCTTTTTTTTTTTTTTCCCACCTAAATGTAGGCATGAAGATTTGACTGAGAATCACACAATTTATAAATCCTGATAGCACTGAGTTACTAATTGTGTGATTTTTAGCAGAAGCGCGATATCAGAGTTGGAAGTTATTTCAGGAAAAAAAAAAATAGTGTTCAAAATTGTGTCCATCATCTTCTTACAATCATAACAGAGATACAGAACTTATCAAAAGGGAGAGGTGAGATATTCTAATTGAATTATGATTCAGTCATTTAAATATTTTAATTATGATTCAGTCATTTAAATATTTTAATTATGATTCAGTCACTTAAATATTCAGAAGATTAAAATACTTCCGCAGTATAGGCTTTGCAATATATTATGCAAATTTTTTTTACTGCTCAAAACATATTAAACAATATTCTTTATTTAGGAATTTATCTCCATACAATTACAGCACCATACAAATATAAATTTTAAATTATATATTTTTTATTCATATTTAAAAAATATCTTTTCCTCCTTTTTTATCCACTTTTTTTTTAATCGTGTAATTTTTTTTTTTCCATATAGAAAACCACAATTCTTTCATCTCAAGTCCAATAGCTTGGCAATAAATTAACACTAAACAGCAAGATAAACATTTAGTATATTTAATATACATATATTTATAATATATATGTACACACAGTTAACACGGTCGCGTTGGGTGCTGGGAAAGAGCTAATGGGAATCCAAAAATATTCACGCCTCTTTTTAAAATGATGAATTTGGGGAAATAACACTGAACAGGTAGAAAAAAAATAAATTGGGGGGGTTGTAAGACTTTTTTAAACTTTCACTACAGAAAATAGTAAATTTTTAAGGTCATTTGTTTTAAATCTTTTTTTTTTTTAATTTTTTAATATGGCTTTTTCCGTAGGCAGCGACCATATTCAAAAACATCTATCTAAGGGAAATGGCTGTTAGGACTGAAGTTTTATATTCAGAATGGTTTCAAGTATCGAAGGCCACTTGTAAAAATTTCCACTCCCATTTTTAGGTTGAGGCCTTTAGGCTTTGTGCTTAATGAAAATGAGGGATTTCTATAGCGTTGCCGCTTTTTGGCTTTTTGGACAAATTTCATACCCTGTTAACAAGGGGCGATGATCATACTATGTGATACAGCGATCAAAAACCTGTGCAGCATTTTAAAATAACAAGCAAAGATTTACATTTTCAGTTCAGGTCCTGTTCACCTTTCAGGCAAAGATTACAATTTCCAGTTTAGGTCCTATACACCTTTTTAGTAATAATTTTTAATTTTTTTTTTTTTTAAGCTTTAATTACTTGAGAATGCGGTTTTGTGGGCTACCCTGGATTTTGTATATTCACTCTTTTTTTTTTTGTGTTGATTTCACCAGAATCTACTTCAGTTATGCTATATTTGTGCTTTTGGGGCATGGTGTGCCATGATTTTGATGACCTTAAAAGATGTCAGTGCTTGGAAAAGGCAACTTCTGTGGTGACAGGTTTTTTTTGTACAAGACTTGTAATCGGAATACTAACTACATTTCAGCTGTATGTGGGCACTAAGGAGTTTGTTATTAAAGCTTTTTGTACTATTTTTTTTTTTTTTTTTTACAGCTTACTGATGTCTACCTGCCCTAAGAATATGGATTTCCCCTTTTTTATGACGTTTTACGTTCTAATCCCGGACGAGCCCCCAAGCGTTTCTTTTTCCATTTCCCGGATGAGCCCCCAATATTTCATTTTCACAAAAAAAGAATATGAAACAACCCGTTTTTTTCTTTAGGTGAAGTGTTAGGTAGCAGAGTTATGGGATGCCCTTCAGAATGGCAGAGGAACCTAAGCTGTCCAGATATATATAAAAACAAAACAGTCTAAAGTCTTATCAGTATAGAAGGCACAGAACAAATACACATTAGGGGGTAGACCTTCATTACTCCTTTTATCCCGATTTTCCTTTTTTTTTTTTTTTAGATGATCAGCATGTAGTGAATAAGGTTAACGTGGGTTATGAAGAAAAGCTGTAAATCCTCATTTACATTTATATGCTAAGTTTTATAGCAGCCAATAAGAAAATAGCTTTAATCTGGCAAGGTAGGATGTGAAAGCAAGGGTTTGCCTTGCTGTAGTTTAGTGTAAATGTGTCATAGGAATAATTTGTGTTTTTTTTTTTTTTTTTTTTTTTTCTTACAGTGTCACAGGTTAATTTTGGTTCTCTATCATCGTATTCATCAGTCCTTTACATTTTATGGAGAAATCAGGAGTAGGCTGGTAAGCCCATAACTACCAGTGCAATAATCCTCTTTCTTGCCGCGTGACCAACTTTTTAGGGAATAAAAAAAAAACTCACTATGTAGTTAAGTCAGTCATACCACCATGATGAATTCATAAATTCTAAAGAATACTTAACTTTGACATCATATGCTTGCCTTTTAAAAATTAGACCAATTTTTATTTTTAATAAAATTTGTAAAAAAAAAATTTTGAATTTTTGTACCGCTTGCATCAGACCATGTGCTAATTTTATAGATATTTCTTTACATGAAGTCAGTAAAGCAGATATTCTGGGTAAAACTCTGCTTCAAGAGCACCATAAGGCTCCTGAAATTCAGAAATAAAAAAAAAAAGTTGCAAGTAATTATAATAACTGATCAGCCTGGGCGATTAATCTTAGTGTCCTTATTTTAGGTTTAGTGTAGGGAGCCATTTTGTGCCGTAGGGTCAAATGTTTATAACAGCCTTTCGCAACCTTTTTCCTTCAGGGGAACCTCCTGAACTCATTTTCAGGTTGCATTTTTTTTTTTTTTTTTTTAACAGAAGAATGCCCCCCTCCTACAGTGGTGACTGAAGTGCCACCGTTCAGACGACAAAATATTCTTCATGCCGTTGGCTTCTACCAAATGATGGTGGACCCAAAACTACTGTGGACACCATCAGATCGAAGGTCAATCAGTCACAGCTCAAGGAATTCCTGGCAACCTCTGGAGGAACCCTGGTTGAGAAAGGCTGGTGTTTTAATGTCATTGAAACCATGGGTCGTAGGAAAACCTTGTCCTCCCAATATTTTCTCCAGGTCAGTGGTTTACAAAGTAGTGGATGAGCATGACCTAGAACTCTTGGGACTCATTAACAAGGATAGGAATGACCTTCACAAAAACCGGTACAGTCTACAATATGGAAGCTTCCATTGCTGATCTCCTGGAAAGATTAGTGGTCTTGATGCCGCTCTGTACATTTTCGATTCGTGACCTGGAACAATTTTCTCAGAACAGGCTTCCTTTAAAAACAAAAGACAAAGTCTGCAATTCTTCCTGTATTTATCCCCTGACAGGCTCCCTTTTTAATCCATAGCAAACCAGCTCATTGCATTGACAGCCTTATCGGCTTGAATAAAAATGGCTCCACACACTGGAGGGAGACGAATTGTCCCCTCTTCATGTAAGATAAGGATTTAACGGCTTTAGTCTCTTTGCAGAGGAAGAGCGGATCCAGGCGGTGGTAAACGACAACATTAAAATGAAAAAAAAAATAAAAAATGCAAAACAGCAAGAACAAACACAACATGAAGAACGCCATAGGCTCCCTCCCAGCAGATTGGAAAAAAAAAAAAAAAAGCAGTGATCGTACAGAAATTTATTTTTCTTTCTCTGGCCCTTGGCACAACTGAGCAACAGCACACAACAATAGGAGTGGGTGATTGGCTCCACACTGAACAATACTGAATCCTTCTGTTTCACAACCTCCCCCCCGTCTGTGTTTTGGCCGTGAGCTCCTGTTGCTACTGGTGCCTCCTTTCAATCAATGCTGCTTGTGTTAGCAAAAGTCTTCTGCTGATTCACCATGAATTATACAAACAGTGGGGGCCGTACCACAGCATCTGCTACCGAATATGCCACGCACCTAGGAGAACGTGCTATAATTCACATGTTCCTGCTGTAACAGGTGTATTTACAAGCTGACGTTTCAGGGTTTAAGGTGTGGAGTGGTGGAGCTGGAAAATGGTCTAGACCATGTCATTAGGTTCAACCTAAAGTTGGGGATTAAGATGATCATTTCTTAAAGTGGTTGTAAACCCTTACATACCACTTTTACCTACAGGTAAGCCTATAATAAGGCTTACCTGTAGGTACTGGAAATACCTCCTAAACCTGAGATATTTACCATATACGGCCTGGAGTCCGCGGGCCCCGGAAGGAAGAGGGGTGAAGGTGGATGCGGCCACCATTGGTGACATTGCGGCCTTTGTTTTCAGGTAAGTGGCACATAATGGGCTAGTATGCGACGCGTTCCTGGAATTGCTGTGACCATTGGCAAGGGTTTCTACCAACCTTGTGGGGTTTTTTTTGGGTTGCACACCTGTTGTACCCATTATGAGGGGTTCCCACTATTTCTACTATCAGTTTCTGGGTCTGCACAGCTGTTGTGCCTATTATGAGGTCTTCTCCTCATTTGATGGGTTGTGTTCCTGGATATGCACACCTGCGGTGTCCATTATGATGGGTTTGCACCACCCCTGTGTTGAGTTTGTGGGTCTTCACACCTTTTTGTACCCATTATTAGGGGTCCCCACAATTTCTACTATGAGTTTCTAGGTCTGTACAGAGTTATGCCGCGTACACACGACCAGACTTTACGGCATACTTGGTCCGGCGGACCGGAGTCCGTCGGATAATTCGATTGTGTGTGGGCTCCAGCTGACTTTTTTTTTTTTTTTTTCCAAAAGTTGGACGGACCTAGAAATGAAACATGTTTCAAATCTTTCCGACGGACTCTAGTCCGGTCGAAAAGTCCGCTCGTCTGTATGCTAGTCCCACGGAAAAAAAAACGGACGCTAGGGCAGCTATTGGCTACTGGTTATGAACTTCCTTGTTTTAGTCCGCTCATACGTCATCACGTACGAATCCGTCGGACTTCGGTTAATCGTGTGCAGGCAAGTCCGTTCATTTGGAAAGTCTGTCGGAAAGTCAGTCGAAAAGTTCGCCAGACCTAGTCCGTCAAAGTCTGCCTGTGTGTACGCGGCATTACTGGCTCTTCATACCTGATGTGTGCATTATGAGGGGATCTCACTGTTCATACTATAAGTTTCCGGTGCTGCACGTCTGATGTACCCATTATGAAGGATTTCCACCATCCCTGTCTTGCATTTTTGTGTCTGCACACCTGTTGTACCCATTAATGAGGGTTCCCACTAATTTCTTTGCGGAGTTCCCGAGTCTGCACACCTGCTGTGCCCATAATTGGAGTTTCCCTTCACCCTTTCTGGGTTTTATAAAAAAAAAAATTATATTATGGAGAATGTAACAGGATTAACTGGAACAAGCCTTCCAGGTGGACAGAGTCAAATTCTAACGGGGGGGATCTCTCGGTTGGAGCATCCAAAACCTATAAAAAGCCAATGGCTGACTTGGCCCACCAGTCTTCACCTGTTGGGTAGCCTAACCACTTATTTAGGGGAGCAGAAGTAATCTTTTCTTCGGGATTTAAAAATAAAGCGATGAGTCCTCGAGGCACTCAACATTTTCCAACAAATCATTGTGATTTATAAGACTGCAAATTTGTACAATTGTGTAGAACAATCCACTGGACAAGGTGGCTGATCTGAACCACAAATCCAATGCCTACACCCCCAGCACTGCATCTTGCACCTATTACGTCTTTACATTCCCAATTTTTTTTTTTTTAAATCTCTCTATTTAGTGCCATCTTCTTGAACTACATCCTTTGCACCATATTAAAGTAGATATAAACCCAGTTACTAAAATTCTTTATGAGCTTTACCATGTTAATATAATTTCCACATTGTTCAATTTTTTTTTTTTTAATCTGCAGCTTTTAAAAAACATAGCTGGTGATCCTTTCACGAAGATCCTTCTTTGGGCACTTCATGTTTAAATGATGACAACCATCTCCTAGTTGTACTCCAACGTTGTCATGTGCCCCTGGTGGAGACAACAGGTGACTGCGCCAAGAGACCCGGACCATGGTAGTCACTATTACAAAGCTGGTCCAGAGCAATGCATGTGGACAGAAAGTGGATGGAGAAGACCAGCAGCACAAAGGAAGTTAAAAAAAAAAAAAAAAAAACCTTTTTTTTTTTTTTTTGACAAATATTGACAATGAAATTGCATTCCATTGTGAGTTTTACCGTAACTTCTCACTATGCAAAATTCTCCTTAGCGGACAAAACAAATCTACAATACCAGCCATCCAATAGGAAGAGTCCGCTGCTTTTCCTGCCTCTGTCACCTCTCATCTAAATTGTAATATTTCCTTATTTTTCTTTCTGCATTTCCTTGTAATTGCACAACCCTCTTGGTAATCCTCATAAGAGCCCTGCAATTAAATGTTTCTCAAAGCAAAGAGAGCAGCTTCGCTTTCAGATTGGTAATTGCCGCATATTTTCTCAAAATAAAGATGGTTATTAGTTTTGTCATTTTAATTCGGAGGGATGCAATTACAAATATATCCTACGTAATCTGCGTTCCGGCCTAGCTGTGCATTGGAATCTCTTGGGGACTGGGAAGCGGCGCCCAATCGCCATCGTATTACCGTTTAGTACTTGGCTTGTGTGTTTTTTTAATTGCGTGCTCACGTTTTATAGCTCTATTTTGTTTTCTTTTTAATAATCTTTTATTATGCTAATCAGTTTTGTATAGTATTAGGTTTCCCTTTGACAAATCAATTTATATCTTTATAAAGGCCATATATACGTATGTATGTGTATATATATATATATATATATATATATATATATATATATATATATATATATTATACACATACACACATATAACACACAAAAAAAGTGTGTGTATATATATCTATTGATGACATTTTTAGCTTTGAAAAGTGTTCAGGTTTCTCCTTTAACAAATCAATTAATATTTTTATAAAAGGTCACATAAACAGATGTGATACACACACATATTTATATATTTGTGTATAATGCCTATTATTGGCAATAACATCTACATTCTTATATATTATTTATTATGGTGTGTGTATGTATGTATGTATGTATGTGTGTATATATATATATATATATATATATATATATATATATATATATATATATTTATTTATAAATGTGTGTCTATATTAATTATATATTTTTTTTTTATGTTATACCAATTAATGACAGTCCTATACGATATGAATTTTCATATATAAATCATTTATTTTTTAGAGATAAATAATATTAATATAAAAATATATTGATGACATCTCTAGAATTTTCATATTGACATATTTTTGCTAAAACAAATTGCATACAATTTATTTTTTTTTACTTTTTCTATGTGTGTGTGTGTATATATATAATATATATATATTTTTTTTTTTTCATATTTAGATTACTTTATTAATCCCAAAGGGAAATGACTATTATATTGTTTATGGATTACATTTTTATATAACTATTTTTATTAAGTATATTTTTATTTTTTTTAGGGGAAAATTTAAGTATATAGAGTTTGTGTTGTGTCTATCGATAACGTTTACATATTTAGATTTATATATATATATATTCTCTCTCTCTCTCTCTCTCTCTCTCTCTGCACCTTTTGTGGTTTGGCGAGTGTTGGGAGAAAAAAAAAAACACACAGTGTACTCTTTACTCCTTGGGTATGAAATGATCCTCCATGTTGTGGCTTGTGCAAACCCTCTGATTTTTTTTTTTTTTGGATGCGCTGTTTTAAAGTTAGACGTTCCCTTAAGTTTTGGACCCGGGAGAGTCAGGCTGCGTCTGAAAATGTTCCATGTAGGTGGGGTCTGGGCATCAAGTAGCCACAGCCTATGATTGATTTTAAACTTCTCTGCCTATCTGCAAACCGCCTTTGATATAAAAAAAAAAACATTATTATGCCTCAGTCATGTGACAGTTAAAAAAAATGTGCAGTATCCTTTCTGAAAAGCGCCCCTTGCTGCACCGATGGACTTCACAAGACACCCGCACTGATGTAAGATTTTCATCACGGCTACATCGGTTATGGCTTTGGGTCAAATATGACCCAACATAAGTGCCAGTAGGTTCTTAGATGGTTACTCTCGGTGTGTTTTATATTTATATTGCAACAGAGACAAGAATTTACTTGTGTTGTTTCACGCTTGTTCGAGCGGAATGTTCTTCATTCCTGGCGTTCTGAGAACTGAAATAGGGGCAGAGCTATAAAGTAGAGCCCATCGAGTATGCTTCATATAAAGACCTTTTGTCAGATACGGAATCTGAAGACATTGGCTGGCACAACGGTCATTTCCTTCCACATATGGAACCAGTCATAGCTGAGCTTAGGTGGGAATCTTGATATTCAGCCTGAAAGTGAGAAGCTTCTTTTATGTAAAAATATATGGCTTTAGTGTTGGTTGTCCGCTCTACTGCCAGACCTCACACCCAACACTCAGGTCATTGCACTATAAGATAACTGATTCCTCCTAACTGCAGTGTTCTGCTAGATAGTGCTATTGCGCAGCGTAAGGAGACTGTGCATGAGCAGACCTTGGGTGACCTGGTGCTTTAACCATACTAGCCCTTTAAAGGTAGTGCCACTTTAACCTTACTAGAGCTTTAACCCTACTGGTGCTTTAACCGTGTTGCCACCTTAACCCTACTGGTGCTTTAACCGTGTTGCCACCTTAACCCTACTGGTGCTTTAACCGTGTTGCCACCTTAACCCTACTGGTGCTTTAACCATACTGGTGCTTTAACCGTGTTGCCACCTTAACCCTACTGGTGCTTTAACCGTGTTGCCACCTTAACCCTACTGGTGCTTTAACCATACTGGTGCTTTAACCGTGTTGCCACCTTAACCCTACTGGTGCTTTAACCATACTGGTGCTTTAACCGTGTTGCCACCTTAACCCTACTGGTGCTTTAACCATACTGGTGCTTTAACCGTGTTGCTGCTTTAACCATACTGGTGCTAAGGTTTGCTTTACACAAGTGTGGGCCATGCGTTCCGCGTTGCTGGGGAACGGCAACCCATTCATTTAAATGGGCTGCTGTGCCTTGTGAAACGCACCTTTTTAAAAACGCAGCTGCAGGGAAACTGCGTGGTCTTTTGTGAACGAAGCCTCAGCCCTACTAGGGCTTTAATCATACTGCCACTTTAGCCCTACTGGTGCTTTAACTGTACTGCCGCTTTTACCCTAGTGCCACTTTACTCATACTAGTGTTTTAACCGCATTGGCACTTTAACCACACTGCCACTTTAACCCTAGTGGCGCTTTAACTGTACTGCTACTTCAACCCTACTGGTACTTTAACCATACTAGTGTTTTAACTGCATTGGCACTTTAACCATACTGTTGCTTTAACCGTACTGCCACTTTAACCCTACTGGCTTATTAACCATGCTGCCACTTCAATCCTACTGGTGATTTAACCGCGTTGCCACTTTAACCCTACTGGTGCTTTAACCGTAATGCTGCTTTAACTGTACTACTCCTTCAACCCTACTGATGCTTTAACCATACTAGAGTTTTAACTGCATTGGCACTTTAACCCTACTGGCGCTTTAACTGTAATGCCACTTTAACCCTACTAGTGCTTTAACCATATTAGTGTTTTACCATACTGGCACTTCGACCATATTGGCGTTTTAACTGTACTGCCACTTTAGCCATGTTGGCGCTTTAACCGTATCGGCAGTTTTAATGTCACTGACTTCCCAGGGTTAGGCTCACCGTGCGCCAGCAATGCCTCACCGTATCCGAAGACTTTTTGTGTTGGCATCCCGAGCCTTGCAGCTGTACAGCCTGCTCACATTTCACCCTCATTATTTCATATTGTTCTTCCAGCTGCTGTCGCCGCCCGCCCATCCGAGGATTTTCTCAATGCGCATTCTGCGGTGTTAATACAAAAGACGGTAATCGGGCTTTCTTTCTCGTCTCCCTAAAAAAAAAAAATTGGAGCTGAATTGTATTGCTCCGTGAGCTGCACAATGCAGCTACAGTAATGTCATTTCCGTCCTCGTGGCTGCACAGGCTGAGGTCATGCTGCAGTCACCATGCCTCCAATTTCTAGGGACAGTATGAGGTGTTGAACGTTCATCCCTGAGAATGTAGGTAGCATGGGGGGGGGGTACAGGTACACCTGGACCAGGTCCAGCGGGGCGTTGGGGTAGGGGCCCTGTCACATAGGTTGTTAGGGGCCCCTTGAATTCTAATGATGGTCCTACACATAGCAATCTAATTTCAACAAGGCTTCAATTGGTGAAGGCCTCAAATGTTTTTGAAAGTAATAAGGCAGGCGAGCATTACCCAATCCAGCCAACTGACAAGATTTGATCAACTTTGCCGAAAGGAACTGGATTTAATAGGTTAAAGCAATAATTGGGATAGAATGAAAATCGGTTGAAAACAGCAAACCCATCAACCGATCTAGAAGAAAGTAATTGGATTATCAATCATGTTGAGTTTGGGTTTCTTCAACTTGAGTGGCTATGGCCTATCGAATATTGAATCATTTAATTCTTTGTTGATTTTGATGGATGATTGGATTGGAATTGAATGATCAGATTGCTATGTTTATGGCCAGCATTACAGTTAGACCCTTATCATCGGCCACCATCTTAAGCCAAAAGCAAGTGGTGGTCTTCCTCTGTCTGCTGGAGACCATTGAAGTGCCTCCTGCTGTTCTGAAATCTTTTCATGAACAGCATGCTTAAAGGACAACCCCCCATCCTAATAAAAATCTCATACATTTTTTTTTTTTTTTTTTTTTAGGAAAAAATCATATTTTGTGCAAAAGCTGCTTCTAATTCTACTTGTAGGCCTGGAAGATTCTGGAACGTGTTTTTGCTCCAGAGCATCCATGCACAAAAAGAGCGTTAAAGCTGAAGTTTAAGTTGCTGATACTTTTGCCTTCTCTGGTTTCTCCTTCCCCCCTCATCAACATGCTAATTAAACCTTTCATTGTTCATTACATACCTAATTTTCGAGCCAGTGATGTCACTGTCTCGAAAACAGGGTCTCTCATTGCTTCTTTAGCCAATGCAAGCCGATCATGGCTGGCGGGAGGAGCTGGCAGGTGGCTGTACAAAGCTTCCTGAAAACATCACATTACTGTGCCTCAGTACCCCTCTCAAGCACCCCCAGCCCTGATGCAAACAGTGAGAGGAGTTATGCAAATATCAAACCGCCTTGATGGGTGGTTGTCCATCTGGAACAGTGGGCATTCCTAGGCAGACTTTATTTACATGTATACAGCTCTCGATAATGCCCATGTGTGATGCTGGGCCTTCAGAACTGAAGGAACTGGAATTCAATAAACTAAAGTGGCAGGTTAAGCTCTATATTGCTGCAGCTCCTATTGCATATTGTGAGAAGTTTACAGTGTGCAGTGAAATCAGGGTAAGTCAATTCAGTACAGGAGAGGAGCATTTAAGACTGTATTGAAGGCCAGAGGTCAGATTTAAATCACTTTGCAGTTGGTAAATTTGTGGCTCTTGCTCAGCGGAACTAGAAACTAGCCTACGTGGTCTCCTACACCCACTAATCTTGTTTTGGGAAAAGGTCAGAGTTCCTATTCACCCGCAGAGCATCGGGTCGATGGTGCGGCTTGTAAGTAGTCTCCCGTGGATTTGAGAATATTGATTGGATGCGTCTAGCCTCGATCTGTTGGTAAACCTAATGCTTCCTTTTACATCACTTGGTTATCCTTCTTGGTTTCAGAATCATATTTTTCTCACTCACTTGCATTACTTTCCTCTAGCTGAACACAATCGTAGGGACTCGTTCAATATTGGTGAACATTGACATTGCTGGTGGGCATTGGATGTGATTGTTAGGGGACTGTTAGTTGACATTGGACACAATTGTTGGTGAGGCATTTGACATGATTGTTGATTGACTTTTGGGGGCCATTGGACGTAGTTGTTGGTGGACGTTGCACAAAAATGTTGTGGTGGACTATTGGGGGACTTTGGACTTGATTGTTGGTGGACATTGGACATAAATGTTTGGGGGCTTTTCAGGGACATTGGACACAATTGTTGGGGGACATTGGACACAGTTGTTGGGGGACATTGTGTCCAACATCCACCAACAATTCCGTCCAACAATTGTGTCCAATTGTTGGGGGACATTGGACATGATTGTTGGTGGACGTTGGAAAGTTCAGTTCCCCCAACATTGCAGGGACTTTTACCTCTGCTTCCCTTCTCCCAACAAGGTGTCTCATTCTTCCCGTTGCATTCTCCACAATATAAATGGTTGCAGTATGAGTACTAGGATCCCACCTTCAGAATGCCTTTCAGAAAAATAGAACATCTCGGCCCACTGGCCTGGTCCCAAAACCAAAATGTTGGTATTAAATTCCCCATTCTCCAATTTAAAGAAAATATAGATTGAAAGATCTATCAAAAAGTTGCACCTGGCTATCTTAAAAGGCCCATTCACACCAGTGCATGGTATGCTGCACATAGTGCAAGCGCTAATGTGCATTGTTACAACCCGATCACAATGCACACCATGGCAGTGCCTTGTTGTGAACATTCCCTATTCGAAGCAAGACTTTTTGGCTTGTCTGGGATCGCATTGGCCAATGGGAATGGTCTCAAAATACAGTTTTAGAAGCGGAGGATGGCTGCCTCTACCTGAGGCTTGTCATAAAGAGGACCTGTCAGAGAAAAATACATAAATCCCACCGCAGCACAGCACTCTCTCAAAAACATCTGAATCCAAAAACATGGTTTTGGAAGCTTCCACTGGAGCTGGCCAGCTTCCCAAGGAAGCGGTTAGACTGAAAGTCCATCAAATTGTCCATTGGCCTAAGAGTCCTGTAGAGAGATCCCTAACCAAGGGCACCCAAAGTATGGCTGTTTCTACCGCAATGTTCAGTGCAGACCCAACCACCACCACCTCAAGCGCATGCCATCTAAACCGGGTGGCAACCATCTTGCGAGCCAAAACAAGGAGCAGCCTTTCAACTCTGTCCCTACTGCACCTCGGCCACACCATCGGTCCCTAGTCTATCGAAAAAGGTGCGCCTTTGCAAGATGGCTGCCGCCCTGGTTGACCATCACATTGGAATACGTAAACATAGCACAATCTCACTGCAACATTCTGTACTCTCTCTGTGTCCCACCACAGAGGCCTCTTCGGTGGCTCACGGTTGGACACAACAAATAAGGGGGAGGGGGGGGGAGAATCGAAATATACAAGGGTCTCGTTTTTTTTCCATTTGCATAGAAATCTCCAAACCACGAAAAATAAAAATGAGAATAAAACCGTATTTAGCCACGTTATCCCACAACAAAAGTAAAAAATCAAAAATAAAGATACTTCTATTTAAAACGCACGCTTACGAAACAATCTTAGGACAAACTTGCAGGTCACGGAGCACAGACAACGAGAGAGAGGGGTTAGGACATTTGTTAGTGGTCACTGGTTGGGGGAGGGGGGCGATGATTCGTTTTTCGCCGTGTCCCCCCCCTCTCTGCCCCCCTCCCCATTCTCTGCTTCTGTCGTAGGTTTGCGCAGAGCGAGACCAGGGAGATGTTAGGTGAAGAATGGGGAGGGGGAAATGGAACGACAAAGACCAAATAGGATTGAGTCTCCTCCTCTCTTTTTTCTTTTTTTTTTTTTTTTTTGTTTCCTCGGGGGTTGGTCGTACTTCAAGCTTTCTTTGGAGGAGGGGCCAATTTGATAATCTCTTCTTCTGATGGCTGTCTTATTATATCTGTAAAGAAATTGAAAAAAAATCAACAGAATGCAAACCACAATCTAACCTTAAAATACTTTTCCATATTAAATGTTAAGTATCTTAGCATGCCTGTTCTTAGCTCTGATCTGGTCTCCAAAAAATTAGAATTTTTTTGTAGTCGCAGTAAAATATTTTTCTCCAACTTTATTGAAGGACACAGCCCAGTAAGAAATCTTGGCTGTAGGGTTATGGCACCAACTCCAAGAGTAGGACTCCAGGCAAAAAACACGAAGGTGTCCTCTTCCCCCCCCCCCCCCCTCAAGAACAGCCATGCTGGTGGCCAAACCCCCCCATCTGCTACAGGCAGCTCATTATGTTAAAAGAAGTACCATAAATTTAGAGGGGTGGGAGCTTTGTTCTTTAATGAACTCAGAGAAAATATTTATACAAGAAAATGAAATTTTCTCTTTCATTCATTGAAGGACACAGTCTGGTAAGGAATCTTGACCGTAGGGTTATAGTGCCACCTCCAGGAGTAGGACACTAGGTATAAAACAAAGGTCCACCTAAGGACAGCCCTGCTGGTGGCCAAACCCCCCCCCCCCATCTGCTACAGGCAGTTCATTATATTAAAAGCCATACCAGAATTCAAAGGGGTGGGAGCTTTGTTATTTAATGAACTCAGAGAAAAGAATTATGGTAAGTATAAAAAAAAAAAATCCAATTTTCCCTTTCATTCATTGAAGGAAACAGCCCGGTATGGAACCTTGAACCTAGGGAAGTCCCAAAGAAGTGACTATCGAGGGCTGGAAAAAAAACCCCAGGGAGATCCTGCTTAGTAACATACTGAGCTGCCTGTAGCAGTTGGGGGGTTTGTCCACCAGCAGAGGCCGTCCCCTAGGCGTAGCTTTGTTTTATGCTTATTGTTCTACTCCTGAAGGTGGCGCTATAACCCAATATTCCTTACCGGGCTGTATCCTTCAGTAAAGGAGAGAGAAGAATAGATTTTTCAATTTCTGAGATCAAATTATATAACACAACCCAAGGGTGACCAGGATCTCTGCTGGAGCTGGACTGTCTTAGAAGCTTTGCATTCTTTAAGCCCCCGTTCACACCTATGCAAATTAGATGCGGATTACACCGCATCTAATTCGCAGGACATTTTAAAATACATTAATATGAATGCATCTGGTTCACATATGTGCGTTGCAATCGCACTGCGCATTGCACAAAAAACATGTGCGTTTTCTGGGCATTGCGGTGCGAATTACAAGCCCCTTATCTTCTATGGGAACGCATCTGCTTCGCAGATGCATTGCGTTCTGAACATGGATTTTCTCCTTCTCCTCGCTACACCTCCCCCTCTCTCTGCTCACTGATCCTGAGCTAAAACGCAGATGAGCCTTTGAACAGGAGATTTTTATCTCCCCAGTGAAACCTGAGCTTCAATTCGCACCGCACATTTGTGAACCCAGGCTAAATGCTGAACCGAATTAGTAGCGCACTGTGGGTATCACCAAAAACCTAACTTTTTTTCTTTTTAAGATTTATCTTAAGATAATATAAAGGGAATTCAAATAAGTTATATTAAGTTGTTTCTGTTTGATAAGGAGCACATATGCACTATCCAAAAGTGTAAATAGGCCCTAAAACAAAGTAAAAAAAAACTAAACGTTTCCCGTTTTATCAACCGCTTTATATATATATATATATTTTTTTTTTTTGAGAGTTTAGTTCTTCTTTAAATGAAACAATGGTCTTCTTTTTTTTTTTTTTTTTTTTTTTTAATCACTCCTAACCCCCATCTCCAGCAGCAAGGTCGTCCTGTCTGGCCTTGTCACTTCAGCACCTGGAATCAGAAAGCGGAAGTGGCACGGATCTCCCCCTCCTCTGCTGCCCTTTGTCTTTTCCTCTCTGGATTTCAATTCCAATTCAGCCCTTTATCCTACCGTCTGACCCGGGGGGTCACAGCACGCCTTGGCGGCCTAACTCTCCACGTCTCCAGCATTTTGTGGGAAATTAATTGATTTCAGCTGTGGTGTGTTGGATCGGGCAGGAGCCAGCTTTCCACTGAAGGCTAAAAATTCTTCCCATGTTAAAAAACCTTGTCTTCGATAGATAATGTTAAAAGAAAAAAAAAAAAAACAATAGAAGGGCAGCTATGTGGATGACCCACCAAATGATTGAGTTCAGGTGTTTCCAATGAAGGGTGTAAAGTCATTTTAGACAATTGTAGTAACAGTTTAGTGAAGGCCCTTTTCTGTTCAAACATGACTGTGCCCCTGTGTACAAAGCCAGGTCCATAAAGAAATGGTTTGACTAGTTTGGGGTGAAGGAACTCAAAGGGTCTACACAAAGCCCTGACCTCAACCCTACTGTACACCTTTGCAATTAATTGGAATGCTAATGTTCAGCCAGGTCCTCTCTATCAATCCAACTTGAGTACCTGACCTCACAAATGTTCTTTTGGCTGAATGGACACACATTTCCCCCAGATACCCTCCAAAATCTTGTGGAAATTCTTCTCAGAAAAGTGGAGGGTGTTATAGCTACAAATATTTTGGAAACAATGTTAATGGCATGTCCAACAAGCTCGTATAGGTGTAATGGTTAGGTGTCCAAGATTGGTTGACCATATAATACGTATATTCCATTTCAGCTGAAAGCTAGCTTTCTTATCCTCTTTACCCCATATAACATAAAAAAAAAATAATTAGATCTCAGGGAACCCTTACTAAAACCTATTTATTATGGGGCAATGCCAATAAGGCCTCTTACTTTAATAGGAAGAATGCAACCCTTACAGACAACCAACAAAGTTATTGGTGTCAAGCTGCTGGACTTGCCAAGTGTTATTGGTAATGGAAGTATGCAGGCACCATCAAGGGCCGGCCAATCAGTCACAGCTCATAAAAACACCTAACAACCTCTGGGTGAACCCTAGGATTCCTTGAAACCCAGGTTGAAAATGGCTGCCTTAAAGGATTAGTTAAATAAATGTAATATTTTAGTTATGGATGCAACCAGGTAAGATGAAATCCCCCAAGCCCCCTTTTAAAACTCCAACGGTAAAGCCCACTTAGCTCATGGTAATGATCTGGCCCAACTTGGAATCTCACTCTTTTACTGCTAAAAAAATATTGTGTTCTCACTTCTGAGGTCTCACTGAATTTCAAGTCTGGGTGCAGCTGATCACATTACATCATACAACCCAAGGGGCCCAAGACCTCTGCTGCAGCTGAATTTTTAGAGGTTTGTCATTCTTTGAATGCCAAAACTGAACTAATAGCAGGAGTGGGGCCAAGCTCACGTGTCCAAAAACCTAACATGGGAAATGTATCATTTCATGATTTAATTGGTATATTATAGTGTTAGAACAGGAGTAGGCAACCTTTTTATCACTATGAGTAAGCACTTGGACAAGTGTGAAACGCGTTAGCCTATGATCTGTACACTCTGTCTATGATGTCCTGTATCTGATGTGTTCCTGATTTTAAAATAAAGAAACTTGGATTATTACTTCCTGGAGTGCGGCTGTCCAGATCTTCTCGTTTGCATATAGTCTCTACTAGCATGAGCCAGCACCTGGAACCTCTCATCTCTGGAGAGCAAGATCAGCTTTACACCTGGTGAGACCTAAACTAGTGCGGGGATAACTTTTGTATTGCAACCTTTTGATCACAGTGTGCCGAAAAAAGTTTTCAAAGAATTTGAGCGTGCTGATTTTATAAAAATGTCAACTTTACACTCTTAATCACGAAAAGGATTTTTTATAATGTAAATGCTGTAAACTACGTGAGTAGTAGTGAGAAATTGTAACTCCCTGCACATCTGCTCCATCGCCATACCCCCATGCTCTTCTGTCTCACTGCTGAACCATCTTTTCATCTGTCCTAACACTGAACTCATCTGCCCCACCACTGTAACCTCCTTTCTCATCTGCCCCACCACTGTAACCTCCTTTCTCATCTGTCCCACCTCTGTTCCCCCTGCTCCACCGCTGTAACCCCCTGCTCCTCTTCCCCACCAATGTACCTCCTTTCTCCTCTGCCCCGCCACTGTACCCCCTGTATATCTGCCCCACCTCTGTACCCCCTGCTCATCTATCCCACCAATGCACCTCCTTTTACATCTGCCCCACCACTGTACCCCCCCCATGCTCTTCTGTCTCACCACTGTACCATCTTCTCATCTGTCCTAACACTGAACTTATCTGCTCATCTGCCCCACCACTGTACCACCCTGCTCTTCTGTCCCACCGCTAAACCCCCTTCTCATCTGCCCCACCACTGTACCCCCCCCCATGCTCTTCTGTCTCACCACTGTACCATCTTCTCATCTGTCCGAACACTGAACTTATCTGCTCTTCTGTCCCACCGCTAAACCCCCTTCTCATCTGCCCCAACACTGTAACCCCTTGCACATCTACCCCACCACTGTACCCCCCCCCCGCCCTGCTCATCTGTCCCACCACTGTATCCCCCTGTACATCTGCTCCATCGCCATACCCCAATGCTCTTCTGTCCCATCGCTGAACCCTCTTCTCATCCCTCCCACCACAGTACCTCCTGCACATCTGCCCCACCACTGTACCCCCTTGCTCTTCTGCCCCATCAATGTACCCCTTTTCTCATCTGCTTCACCACTGTACCTCCCTGCACATCTTCACTGCTGTATCCCCCATGCTCTTCTGTCTTACTACTAAATCACCTTCTCATCTGTCCTAACACTGTACCCATCTGCCCCACCAATGTACCTCTTGCACATCTGTCTTACCTCTGTACCACCCTGCTCTTCTGCCCCACCTCTGTACCCCCCTGCTCTCCTGCCTCACCACTGTAACCCCCTGCTCTCCTGCCTCACCACTGTAACCCCCTGCTCATCTGTCCCACCAATACACCTCCTTTCACATCTGCCCCACTCCCTGCTCTTCTGTCCCACTGCTGAACCCCCCCTGCTCATTTTCCCCACTGCTGTACCCTCTTGCTCATCCATATGTGTGATATGCAGAGTGGTGAAAGGAAGCAGAGATAAGACACATCTACCTGTCCTGGCACACTCATCCTGTTGATCCACCTCTCACATCCAGCCCACGTGCTTCTATGTGATGTATGGGATGTATGTGATGTATGTGATGTATGGGATGTAACATACAAGCAGCTGGAATGGATGCGCAATGATGAGCTCAGGTCAGGGGCATTTTCTGAAAGCAGTGGGCCTGTATGCAGGATCATAATTTGGGCCCCCCCCCCCCCCCCGCAGCCCAGAAAAAGTGCGGCAAAAGTTGGGTGTGATTTTCATTACGCTGAATACTGGCTGTGGCTTAAAGGGACACAGAGTGCCGGGGTTCAGTAGTAAGTGGTGCAAAGGTTCAGGAATAATTTCAACAAAATTCCCAGAAGCTCAACATTAATCCACAAACTGTTACCTGATTTTGGTTTTCTCAATCACAGTGAAATCCCTTCTTTCTGAGATTGGTAGTGGCAACCAAGCAAATCATCTTCCTCCAGATGGTGGGTGGGGCTAGCAGGACTGTGATTGGCTTTAGCAGTGACCAATGACAGTCCTCCTCCCTAGCTGAATTGTACCCAATCTCTTCCCCATCACAAAAGCCGACGATCGCAGCTACAGCAAAGTTAGAGAACCAAACAATGTTTCCATCTTTTACAATGTGTGAGGGCGCAGTGCCTCCCCCTCAGTGTAGATTCGGTGTGGGGAATTCCGAAATTAGAATGCATTAGTGTCTCACTGACACTTCCCTGCGCTGCTCTGCTGATGGGAAGGGAGTCGAGTGCCGGCAAAAGAGGCTTTGCGTGCCAGGGGTTGCCTACCCCCGTGTTAGAATGTAGGTACAGCTTCCACCTTAGAACTCAAAAAATTTAAAGTAATAGATGCACCCTAGGCTCACCTTTATATTTTTTTGGCACTAGGGATCCGAGTTAGTTTTGTGTCGAGTTCTTCCTCTGCTGAAATTTTCAAAACTTTGGTCCTGTAGTCGATAACCATGGTGAGGAGGTCAGGACGTCGTGAGATCTCGAAAATGTGTTCTATGTAGGAGAGGTTGTCTAGAAAACAAAAAGGTGCGAGAGGTCAGGATCAGCTTGCAGCAAGTATAGCAAACGTCTGGTTCTGTGGTGTCAGACCTTCCACCTTACCATTGGGACACAATCCCAACATGAGAAGACTGGAACCCATATAAAGACTGACAGAGTCTGTCTACCTTCCTTCCTTACTCCATTAATCCCTTCCTTCCTCCCATTTTCCTTCCATATAGGGCTACTATTTGTTTCAAATTTTTTGTGTCTAAAATGTAGTTATGACTAAGGCCTTATAGGCTGAAACACGTCAATGGATTTTTATCTGCGTTTGTACACTGTGGTTTCTGACTGAAAATTAAGATTTTTTAAGAGTAACGTCTGGTGTGTGCGGATCATCTCTCTGCATGTTTCCCTTCCATCCCTTCCTTCATTCTCCCTCTACTCCTTCTTGTTCCCCCTTCCTCATCCCTTTCTTCATTCCTCTCATCCTCCTTTCATCCATTCCTTACTCCCAACCCTCCCTCCCTTTTTTCATTTCCCATCATGCTCCCCTTTCATCACCCTTCTATCTCTTCCTTCCTCCTATACTTCCTTCATTTGTTCTTTCTTCCTTCCATCCTCCCCTCTGTCCCTTCCTTTTTTTCTTCCCTCAATTCACCCCTTCCTTCCTCCATCCTCTTTCCATCTCTTCCATCATTCCACCCATCGTCCCTCCATCACTCCCCCTCCTTCTTCCATTCCGTCACCATTCCTTCCTTCATTCTCTCATCCTCCTTCCATTCCTTCCTCCATCCTTTCCTTCCCTCCGCTCATCTTTCCTCCATCTTTTTCTTCATTCCTCTCATCCTCCCTCCATCCATTCCTTTCATCCTTCTTTCCTATACTCCTTCCATCCCCTGCTTTTCTCTTACTGTCCCTCCATTCCTTTCTTAATTTCCCCATCCTCCCTCTTATCACCCATCTATCTCTTCCTTCCTCCCTATCCTCCCTCCATTCCTCTCATCTTTCCTTCATCCCTTTCTTCATTCCTCTCATCCTCCCTCCATCCATTCCTTTCTTCCTTCCTCCTATACTCCTTCCAACCCTCTCTTCCTCCTACCTTTCCCTTTCTTCATTTCCCCCATCCTCCCTCTTATCGCCCATCTATCTCTTCCTTTCTCCTATCCTCCCTCCATTCCTCTCATCTTCGCTTCATCCCTTTCTTCATTTCTCTCATCCTCCCTCCATCCATTCCTTTCTTCCTTCCTCCTATACTCCTTCCAACCCTCTTCCTCCTACCTTCCCTTTTTTCTTTTCCCCCCATCCTCCCTCTTATCGCCCATCTATCTCTTCCTTTCTCCTATCCTCCCTCCATTCCTCTCATCTTTCCTCTCATCTTTCCTTCATCCCTTTTCTCCATTCCTCTCATCCTCCCTCCATCCATTCCTTTCTTCCTTCCTCCTATACTCCTTCCAACCCTCTCTTCCTCCTACCTTCCCTTTTCTTCTTTTCCCCCATCTATCTCTTCCTTTCTCCTATACTCCCCTCCATTCCTTCCTTCATTCCTCCCATACTTCCTCCATCCTTTCCTTCCCTCCGCTCATCTTTCCTCAATTTTTTCTTAATTCCTCTCATCCTCCCTCCATCCATTCCTTTCTTCCGTCCTCCTATACTCCTTCCATCCCTTCCTTCCTCCCCTTCATTTCCCCATCCTCCCTCTCATCACCCACCTATCTCTTCTGTCCTCCTATCCTCACTCCTTCCTTCATTCCTCTCATCTTTCCTTCATTCCTCTCATCCTCCCTCCATCCATCCATTCCTTTCTTCCTCCTATACTCCTTCCATTCCTTTCTTCCTCTTATACTCCTTCCATCCCTTTCTTCATTTCCCTCATCCTCTCTCTTATCACCCATCTATCTCTTCCTTCCTCCTATCCTCTCTCCATTCCTTCCTTCATGCCTCCATCCTTTCCTTCCCTCCTCTCATCTTTCCTTCATCCCTTTCTTCATTCCTCTCATCCTCCCTCCATCCATTCTTTTCTTCCTTTCCCCTTTACTCCTTCCATCTCTTTCTTCCTCCTACCGTTCCTCTATTCCTTTCCCCCCATCCTCCCTCTTATTACCCCTCCATCTCTTCCTTCCTCCTATCCTCCCTTCGTTTCTTTTCTTCCTTCCTTTCATCCTCCCTCCCTTCCTTCCTCGTATACTTCCTCCATCCCTTTATTTTTTCTTCAACCCTTCCTTCCTTCTATCCTCTCTTCATCCACAAATCCTCTCCTCCATCCCTTCCTCTACCCCCCCCTCCCTCCCTCCCATTATCTCACCATCCCTTCTTTCCTTCCTCCCATACTCCATCTATCCTATCCTGTCCTTTCCTCCCATCCTTCTTCCGTCCCTCCCTTCCTCCCCAAGTTTCTTCTTTCCTCCTATTCTCCCTCCATCCTTTTCATTCCTCCCATCCAACCTCCATTCCTTTTTTTTCTCCTCTGCTCCCAGTTTCCCCACATCCCTTCCTTACTCCCATCCTCCCTCCGTTCTCTTCCTTTCCTTCCTTTGACATCCAGGACTTTCTCCGATGGTCAGTGCCAGGTGACAGTGATCACCACCATCCAGGAGAAGAGGTGTTCCTTCCAGTCCCTCAATCACTGGAACAGACCTCTGTTGTTAGGCAGGAAAAGGTTAGAGACGCGTCATTGTAATGTCAGTACATTGCAGGAACTGACCCGATGTTCTGCTCCTCTCTGTGACATGCAATACAAAGCATTGCTTGTTTGGGTTAGAATGGCCTGAGCCTCCACCAATTGTTCTCCTGCTGGGATGAGGGGTGTCCCCGGCTTCCTTCTGCCCATCCCCCCTCTCCCGGATCTCATTCTTTCTGTCATGTCGGGTTAGAGTGACCCTTTACATGTCTCCGTGTCCAAGTCTCTATCCTCGGGGTAAAACACACTGCTATATCATTTATATTACCTATATGTCAGCTTTATGGCAACATAGCCTGACCACCTACCAATATATCATCATCAATAATGTAGAGAGCTGACGGCAACACTTCTCACATCTCCTGCTGATGGAATAATCCATCCATCCACCCATCCCCCCTATCCATCCATCCTAGACATAAAATTTATACATTAGATATAGAACCCATCCTTCCATTTCATGGGTTTTTTTCCATTTCATGGCGTGGGGTTTTTTGGCTGGGCGGTAAGCTCACTTGCTGCCTGACCTACCTGAGATACACACACTGACCTATCTACCTGACACATACACTGACCTACCCGACATACACTGACCTACCTACCTGACACGCAATGACCTACCTACCATACACTGACCTACCTGACATGCACTGACCTACCTGACATTCAATGACCTACCTGACATACACTGACCTACCTACCTGATATACACTGACCTACCTACCAGACATGCACTGACCTACCTGACCAAGAGACAGACTTCACGTGTCCTGCAGCAGCTCAGCTCAGCCGTGGTGTGCGAGGCAGCCAGAGAAGAAGAGGAGGAAGAGCCGGACGGCCGCCCGCCCGAGCGCCGAGCAGGGATCGATGTGGCGCGGTGGCCGCATTGCAATTCCTGCCTTCTGGAGCCTGCAGCGCCTATGATGGACGTCACACGTCCCGCCGTCCCGCCATTGGACCAGTGGGACGTCCATCATAGGCTCTGCAGGCTCCAGAAGGCGGGACCTGCTATGTGACTCGGCGGCGCGCGGGATCAGATCGATCCCCACTCGGCGGCAGGCGGCGTTGTTCGGGGCTAACAATAGACAAGTGCCCACCCGAGATCCGGGGCTTTTTGGGGTCCCACTCGGGGCTTCAGCCACTGTCAGCCCCCCACCGACGCCACTGCTCTTACTCTTTTCTATGCTTTTCTCTCTCTTTATCCCCTTTCCTCATTCTATGCATTAAGGGGAAAAACCTTCTGTAGTGCAGCTGCCCCCCTTTTACTTACCTGTCTATCAACGGGGATAAGCCCAGCAGCTCCAACCGCTGTCTCGAGTCCTCATTGGATAGACTGATAGCAGCGGGAGTGTCAATTAAATCCAGTGATACGGGTGGGGCCGAGTCCTGCTGTCTGTGTCAATGGACGCAGCAGCAGCAGGACTTGGGAGCGTGCCCGCATGAGTGCCCCCATGGAATGCGGCTCTCCGGGGGGGGGGGGGCACTCAATATGGAGGAGGAGCCAGGAGCGCTACCGGGGGGGGGGGGGGGCCCAGAAGATGAGGATCGGGGCCGCTCTGTGCAAAACCCTTGTATGACTTTTTTTTTTAAATAACAAAAAAAGAAGAACCTTTAACCACTTACCGACCGCCGCACACCGATATACTTCGGTACATGGCAGCTGTGGGCAAATGGGCGTACCTGTACGTCCCCTTTCAGAGCTGGGGATAGGCAGGCGTGCCCGCCGTGTACAGCATGACCGTGCCTGCGGGACCAGCGTACTCGATGTCCACCAGTCTCCCGGTGATCGTCAACAAGGCATTTCCCCGTTCTGGCTTGTGTCATGACAGAGATCCACTGTTCCCTGTCATGTGACTAGTAGCCCATCCCTCCCCCCACAGTTAGAATCACTCCCTAGGACACACTTAACCCCTTCATCGCCCCCTAGTGGTTAACCCCTTCCCTGTCAGTGTCATTTACACAGTAATCAGTGCATTTTTATAGCACTGATCGCTGTATAAATGACAATGGTCCCAAAATAGTGTCAAAAGTGTCCGCCAAAATGTCGTAGTCCTGGGGGGAAAAAAAAAAAAAAAAAAAAAAAAAAAAAAAAAAAAAAAAAAAAATCGCAGATCGCCGCCATTACTAATAAAAAAAAAATAAAACTGCCAAAAAATGCCATAAAAACTATCCCCTATTTTGTAGACGCTATAACTTTTGCGCAAACCAATCAATATACGCCTATTGTGATTTTTTTTACCAAAAATATGTAGAAGAATACGTATCGGCCTAGACTGAGGAATTTTTTATTTTTTTTTATATATATTTTTGGGGGATATTTATTATAGCAAAAAAGTAAAAAATAATGCGTTTTTCAAAATTGTCGCCCTTTTTTGTTTATAGCGCCAAAAAATAAAAACCGCAGAGGTGATCAAATACCACCAAAAGAAAGCTCCATTTGTGGGAAAAAAAGCACGTCAATTTTGTTTGGGTACAACGTCGCTCGATCGCGCAATTGTCAGTTAAAGCGACGCAGTGCCGTATCGCAAAAAGTGCTCTGGTCAGGAAGGGGGTAAAATCTTCCGGGGCTGAAGCAGTTTAAGTGGTTGTAAACTTCAATGACTATTTGTACCTATTAGGTAAGCCTATAATAAGGCTTACCTATAGGTACTGTAAATATCTCCTAAACGTGCACCGTCTAGGAGATATTTACTAAACATGCAGCCCATGAGGTCATCGGCGCATGCGCTCTGAAGGAACGGCCACTCGTCCTGTTTCACCCGTCAAGCGGCAGTCAAAGGGCTGGAGACCGCGGACCCGGAAAGAAGAGGGGTGAAGATGGATGTATCAGCGGAGGGCTTTGTTTGCAGGTAAGTTTCACATAATGCAGGTCAGAAAAAAAAAAAAAAAAGGCAGCGCTTTACTTCCTCTTTAAAGTGCATTTTTGTTAGGGCAGCCCACTCTTTTTTTATGGACGGCCCAGTGCACCAAAATGCACCATAAAAGGCGCATGCATTTTTTTTGTTGTAAACGAATGTATCACAATGCATGGTAGTGCATTACTGTGCATTGCGGTGTTATACAACCCAAGTCCATCGTCAGGGACTGTTGGGTTGTCATAAAGAATGAATGGTACTGCGGCACACCAATGCTCAACACACGCGTCTTTACACATTACCGCAGAGCAACAGTGTGCACCTAATCAATAATCTTCCTTCACCCCCCCCCCCCCCCTCCACTCCTCTCTCCTCTCTACATTTCCATCTTGCGCTCTCCACCACCTTTACTTTCTACTTTCCTTCTAACTCTCCTTTCCTTTATTCCCCCCCCCCTTCTTTTCTCCTTCTCCTCCCCATATTCTCTCCCTCTCCCCCTTTTCTCTCCTTCCTAGTCTCTTCTCAACCATCTCCTCTTTCCTCTCCTCTCTCCACTTTCTCCCTCTCCTCTCCCCCTCTTTTCAGCCTTCCCTTTCCCTCTCCTTTCTCCACCTTCTCTCACCTTTTTCCATCCAACGCCTCTTTTCTTTCCCTCCCCTCTCATTTCTCCCTCTCTTTCCCCCCCTCTTCTCCATCTTCTCCCTCTCCTCTCCCCCTCTTTTCTACATTTCCTTTACCTCTCCTTTCTCCACCTTCTCTCTCTTTTTCCACCCAATACCTCTCTTCTCTCCCTCTCCTCGACGCCCCCCCACACACACACTTATGCTTCTCTGTCCCTCTTTATCCCTCTTCTCTTCCTCTCCCCTCTTTCTCTCTGATTTAAACCCCCTCCCCTCCTCCTCCTCCTCTCCCCCTGTCTTATTGTCACATCATCATCTTTTTGCTCTCTATTTCCTCTGCCCTTCACTATATTTTGCTTCCTCTTTCTGTCCGTCATCTTCTCTCTCTGTCTTCCTCTTCTTCCTAGTCCTTTCTCCTGGCTCTCTCCTCTTCTATATCCCTTCTCTCTGTCCCTCTTCCGCACATCTTCTTGCTCTATTTCTCCTTCATATCCCCCCCCTCTCTCCCCGCTACTCTCCCTCTCCTCCTTTGCCTCTTTTTCTCGCCTTCTCTCTTTTTTCACTTTATCACATTCTATTTTCCATACCCCCCGTTCTTGCTGTATTTCTCCCTCTCCTGTCTCTCTCTCTTTCATTCTTAAATCCCCCCTTCTCTCTTTTGCCCCCCTCTTCGCTCTTTTGCTCTCCTTCCCCCCTCCTTTGTTTCTCCCCCCCCCCACTTCGCTCTTTTGCTCCCCCCTCCCCTTCGCTCTTTTGCCCCCCCTCCCCTTCGCTCTCTTGCCCCCCCCTCCCCTTCTCTCTTTTGCTCTCCCCCTTCACTCTTTGCTCTCCCCCCCTTCGCTCTTTTGCTCCCCCCCTTCGCTCTTTTGCTCCCCCCCTCCCCTTCGCTCTCTTGCTCCCCCCCTCCCCTTCGCTCTTTTGCTCTCCCCCCTCCCCTTCTCTCTTTTGCTCTCCCCCCTCCGCTTCTCTCTTTTTCTTTCCCCCCTCCGCTTCTCTTTTTCTCTCCCCCCTCCCCTTCTCTCTTTTGCTCTCCCCCCTCCCCTTCTCTCTTTTGCTCTCCCCCCTCCTCCCCTTCGCTCTTTTGCTCTCCCCCCCCTCCCCTCTTTTGCTTCCCCCCCCCCTCCTTCACTCTTTTGCTCCCCCCTCCTTCACTCTTTTGCTCCCCCCTCCTTCACTCTTTTGCTCCCCCCTTCTTCACTCTTTTGCTCCCCCCTTCTTCACTCTTTTGCTCCCCCCTTCTTCACTCTTTTGCTCCCCCCTCCTTCACTCTTTTGCTCCCCCCTCCTTCACTCTTTTGCTCCCCCCTCCTTCACTCTTTTGCTCCCCCCCCTCCTTCACTCTTTTGCTCCCCCCCCTCCTTCACTCTTTTGCTCCCCCCCCTCCTTCACTCTTTTGCTCCCCCCCCTCCTTCACTCTTTTGCTCCCCCCCCTCCTTCACTCTTTTGCTCCCCCCCCTCCTTCACTCTTTTGCTCCCCCCCTCCTTCACTCTTTTGCTCCCCCCCCTCCTTCACTCTTTTGCTCTCCCCCCTCCTTCACTCTTTTGCTCTCCCCCACTCCCCTTCGCTCTTTTGCTCTCCCCCCTCCCCTCCTCTCTTTTGCTCTCCCCCCTCCCCTCCTCTCTTTTGCTCCCCCCCTTCTCTCTTTTGCTCCCCCCCTCCCCTTCGCTCTCTTGCTCTCCCCCCTCCCTTCTCTCTTTTGCTCTCCCCCTTTGCTCCTTGCTCTCCTCCCCTTCGCTCTCTTGCTCTCCCCCCTCCCCTTCGCTCTCTTGCTCTCCCCCCCTCCCCCCTTCTCTCTTTTGCTCTCCCCCCTCCCCTTCTCTCTTTTGCTCTCCCCCCTCCCCTTCTCTCTTTTGCTCTCCCCCCTCCCCTTCTCTCTTTTGCTCTCCCCCCTCCTCCCCTTCTCTCTTTTGCTCTCCCCCCTCCTCCCCTTCTCTCTTTTGCTCTCCCCCCTCCTCCCCTTCTCTCTTTTGCTCTCCCCCCTCCTCCCCTTCTCTCTTTTGCTCTCCCCCCTCCTCCCCTTCTCTCTTTTGCTCTCCCCCCTCCTCCCCTTCTCTCTTTTGCTCTCCCCCCTCCTCCCCTTCTCTCTTTTGCTCTCCCCCCTCCCCTTCTCTCTTTTGCTCTCCCCCGCTCCCCTTCGCTCTTTTGCTCTCCCCCTCCACTCTTTTGCTTCCCCTTTGCTCCCCCCCCCTTCGCTCTTTTGCTCCCCCCCTCCCCTTCGATCTTTTGTTCTCCCCTTCGATCTTTTGTTCTCCCCCCCTCCCCTTTGCTCCCCCCCTCCCCTTTGCTCTTTTGTCCCCCCCTTCGCTCTTTTGCTCTTCCCCCCTCCCCTTCTCTCTTTTGCTCTCCCCCCTCCCCTTCTCTCTTTTGCTCCCCCCCTCCTCCCCTTCTCTCTTTTGCTCTCCCCCCTCCTCCCCTTCTCTCTTTTGCTCTCCCCCCTCCTCCCCTTCTCTCTTTTGCTCTCCCCCCTCCTCCCCTTCTCTCTTTTGCTCTCCCCCCTCCTCCCCTTCTCTCTTTTGCTCTCCCCCCTCCTCCCCTTCTCTCTTTTGCTCTCCCCCCTCCCCTTCTCTCTTTTGCTCTCCCCCGCTCCCCTTCGCTCTTTTGCTCTCCCCCTCCACTCTTTTGCTTCCCCTTTGCTCCCCCCCCCTTCGCTCTTTTGCTCCCCCCCTCCCCTTCGATCTTTTGTTCTCCCCTTCGATCTTTTGTTCTCCCCCCCTCCCCTTTGCTCCCCCCCTCCCCTTTGCTCTTTTGTCCCCCCCTTCGCTCTTTTGCTCTTCCCCCCTCCCCTTCTCTCTTTTGCTCTCCCCCCTCCCCTTCTCTCTTTTGCTCCCCCCCTCCCCTTCTCTCTTTTGCTCTCCCCCTCCCCTCCTCTCTTTTGCCCCCCCTTTGCTCTCCCCCCCTCCCTTTCTCTCTTTTGCTCTCCCCCCCTCCCCTTCTCTCTTTTGCTCTCCCCCTTCTCTCTTTTGCTCTCCCCCCTCCCCTTCTCTCTTTTGCTCCCCCCCCTCCCCTTCTCTCTTTTGCTCCCCCCCCTCCCCTTCTCTCTTTTGCTCTCCCCCTCCCCTCCTCTCTTTTGCCCCCCCTTTGCTCTTCCCCCCTCCCCTTCTCTCTTTTGCTCTCCCCCCCTCCCCTTCTCTCTTTTGCTCTCCCCCCTCCCCTTCGCTCTTTTGCTTTCCCCCCCCTCCCCTTCGCTCTTTTGCCCTCCCCTTCGCTCTTTTGCTCCCCCCCCTGCTCTTCCATACAGGTATGTAGTCCACCATCCTCATTGATATGCAGTGCAGGCAGGCGGTCCCCCGTGTACGGCGCTCTCTTACACTAAAACGCAAAGATCAGAACACAAATTGCCTGAAGTAAGGGAAGCAAATCCGGCGTTGCCAGGGAGCGCGGCTGACAGCGACTAGACAGAGAGAAGGAAAGGTCACCCCGTTCCAGGGCTCCGGCGCAGACACAAATGTCACTTTAATTATCGTGTGTCGGGAACAATCCCTTGTGGAAACAGGACCGGGGACAGTGTGTGCGTCCGTACGTGTGCGCCAATTCATTGTGGGTTCAGCCCCGCCAATAAGGGGGGCAGCCGAAAACTGGACATACTCGCCTACATTCATAAAGCCACAATAACCGATCTCCTGGCCGAAATCTGTTCATGACCGAAAGATGCGCCAAATTGTATCCCTATAAATCCTATATCATTATAATGTATATCCTTTTGATGTACATAATATATCCTTATATTGTGCATCCTATATATTTATAAATTGCATCCTATATTCCTATAAAATATATCATAATATATCCTTATACCACCCTATATCCTTATAATGTACAGTATCTCACAAAAGTTAGTACGCCCCTCACATTTTTTTGTAATATTTTATTCTATCTTTTCATGTGACAACACTGAAGAAATGACACTTTGCTACAATGTAAAGTAGTGAGTGTACAGCTTGTATAACAGTGTAAATTTGCTGTCCCCTCAAAATAACTCAACACACAGCCATTAATGTCTAAACCGCTGGCAACAAAAGTGAGTACACCCCTAAGTAAAAATGTCCAAATTGGGCCCAATTAGCCATTTTCCCTCCCAGGTGTCATGTGACTCGTTTAGTGTTACAAGGTCTCAGGTGTGAATGGGGAGCAGGTGTGTTAAATTTGGTGTTGTCGCTCTCACTCTCTCATACTGGTCACTGGAAGTTCAACATGGCATCTCATGGCAAAGAACTCTCTGAGGATCTGAAAAAAAGAATTGTTGCTCTACATAAAGATGGCCTAGGCTATAAGAAGATTGCCAAGACCCTGAAACTGAGCTGCAGCGCGGTGGCCAAGACCATACAGCGGTCGACCAAAGAAGTTGAGGTCACGTGATCAGCGTCATATCCCGAGGTTGTCTTTGGGAAATAGACGTATGAGTGCTGCCAGCATTGCTGCAGAGGTTGAAGGGTTGGGGGTCAGCCTGTCAGTGCTCAGACCATACGCCGCACACTGCATCAAATTGGTCTGCATGGCTGTCGTCCCAGAAGGAAACCTCTTCTAAAGATAATGCACAAGAAAGCCTGCAAACAGTTTGCTGAAGACAAGCAGACTAAGGACATGGAATACTGGAACCATGTCCTGTGGTCTGATGAGAGCAAGATAAACTTATTTGGCTCAGATGGTGACAAGCGTGTGTGGCGGCAACCAGGTGAGGAGTACAAAGACAAGTGTGTCTTGTCTACAGTCAAGCATGGTGGTGGGAGTGTCATGGTCTGGGGCTGCATGAGTGCTGCCGGCACTGGGGAGCTACAGTTCATTGAAGGAACCATGAATGCCAACATGTACTGTGACATACTGAAGCAGAGCATGATCCCCTCCCTTCAGAGACTGGGCCGCAGGGCAGTATTCCAACATGATAACGACCCCAAACACACCTCCAAGATGACCACTGCTTTGCTAAAGAAGCTGAGGGTAAAGGTGATGGACTGGCCAAGCATGTCTCCAGACCTAAACCCTATTGAGCATCTGTGGGGCATCCTCAAATGGAAGGTGGAGGAGCACAAGGTCTCTAATATCCACCAGCTCCGTGATGTTGGTACTGCAGCTGTGCTAACATTCACTTAATTCAGCTGAATATGTAACTCCAGCCATTTTTTTCCCTGCCATTGTGGGTATAGTGGGAAAGGGTTACCATTACAATAATGGCCCATTCTGCTGACAAGGACAGGGCATGAGGAAAAAAAGTTACCAATTGGGACACGCAATATAAAGCTCCTGGGATTTTAGCTTTCCTCCAATGTACTAAGGAGGCGAGACTTTATTGCCATCAATGTCCCAGTTAGAGATTTGCCCTCACTTCCTGTCCAAGGAAGTCACTGGCACTGGTTGTGGACAGAAATCTCTGTAATGGGCCCATAGTGAGTAATGCAAGTTGTTAGCGGTGTGATCCCTTCCCCATTTTATTAAAAAACAAAACAAAAAAACACGTGTGAGCTGAAGATACAATATAAAATATACACTAATAAAATCCACTTTACTCTAGTGATCCTGGAACACATCTGCTGGGTAGGAAGCAGCAAGATGTGTGTGTTCCAGGATCACCAACAGGCGTGTTCCAGAACCTCCAGGGGAGTGGCCTGGAATGCTGTATTATGACAATATCTTTATGCACTACTTGGCAGGTAGGTCCTCCTCCCTGTATGTATCTCATGGTCTCTACCTTTCCATTTTGACTTGTATCTTCAATACTCAGCTGGATTTTGTTTGGGTAGGGTGTAAAAGGATTGAAATCGTTGGTATTTATTGCTATGTCCCCACTATCGAGATCTGATTTTACTTACTGTCACTATGCTGAAGTAGGAGCCAATGCATGTCATGGGGTTTTAGCAGTCATCAACGGTACTAAAGAAAAAGAGACTTTATTGCGGTCTTTGTCCCAGTTGGAGATTTGTTCTTTCTGTCCAAGGTAGTCACCGGCACAGGATATGGATGGAAGTCACCTTGGGCCCAGGGTGAATTTTTTTATACATTTTTGGCAGAGGTGTGAACTTTATCACCAGCAAGTGTGTTTCAGCCAGGATCATCAGCAAGTGTTTCCAGGATCACCAACAGGTGTGCTCCAGGATCACCAACAGGTGTGCTCCAGGATCACCAACAGGTGTGCTCCAGGATCACCAGCAGGTGTGCTCCAGGATCACCAGCAGGTGTGCTCCAGGATCACCAGCAAGTGTGCTCCAGGATCACCAGCAAGTGTGCTCCAGAATCACCAGCAAGTGTGCTCCAGAATCACCAGCAAGTGTGCTCCAGAATCACCAGCAAGTGTGCTCCAGCCATGATCACCAGCAAGTGTGCTCCAGCCATGATCACCAGCAAGTGTGCTCCCTCCAGGATCACCAGCAAGTGTGCTCCAGGATCACCAGCAAGTGTGCTCCAGGATCACCAGCAAGTGTGCTCCAGGATCACCAGCAAGTGTGCTCCAGGATCACCAGCAAGTGTGCTCCAGGATCACCAGCAAGTGTGCTCCAGCCATGATCACCAGCAGGTGTGCTCCAGCCATGATCACCAGCAAGTGTGCTCCAGCCATGATCACCAGCAAGTGTGCTCCAGCCATGATCACCAGCAAGTGTGCTCCAGCCATGATCACCAGCAAGTGTGCTCCAGCCATGATCACCAGCAAGTGTGCTCCAGCCATGATCACCAGCAAGTGTGCTCCAGGATCACCAGCAAGTGTGCTCCAGGATCACCAGCAAGTGTGCTCCAGGATCACCAGCAAGTGTGCTCCAGGATCACCAGCAAGTGTGCTCCAGCCATGATCACCAGCAGGTGTGCTCCAGCCATGATCACCAGCAAGTGTGCTCCAGCCATGATCACCAGCAAGTGTGCTCCAGCCATGATCACCAGCAAGTGTGCTCCAGCCATGATCACCAGCAAGTGTGCTCCAGCCATGATCACCAGCAAGTGTGCTCCAGCCATGATCACCAGCAAGTGTGCTCCAGCCATGATCACCAGCAAGTGTGCTCCAGCCATGATCACCAGCAAGTGTGCTCCAGCCATGATCACCAGCAAGTGTGCTCCAGCCAGGATCACCAGCAAGTGTGCTCCAGCCAGGATCACCAGCAAGTGTGCTCCAGCCATGATCACCAGCAAGTGTGCTCCAGCCAGGATCACCAGCAAGTGTGCTCCAGCCAGGATCACCAGCAAGTGTGCTCCAGCCAGGATCACCAGCAAGTGTATTCCTTGATCACCAGCAGGTGTGCTCCAGCCAGGATCACAAGCAGGTGTGCTCCAGCCAGGATCACCAGCAAGTGTGCTCCAGCCAGGATCACCAGCAAGTGTGCTCCAGCCAGGATCACCAGCAAGTGTGCTCCAGCCATGATCACCAGCAAGTGTGCTCCAGCCAGGATCACCAGCAGGTGTGCTCCAGCCAGGATCACCAGCAGGTGTGCTCCAGCCAGGATCACCAGCAGGTGTGCTCCAGCCAGGATCACCAGCAAGTGTGCTCCAGGATCACCAACAGGTGTGCTCCAGGATCACCAACAGGTGTGCTCCAGGATCACCAACAGGTGTGCTCCAGGATCACCAACAGGTGTGCTCCAGGATCACCAACAGGTGTGCTCCAGGATCACCAACAGGTGTGCTCCAGGATCACCAACAGGTGTGCTCCAGGATCACCAACAGGTGTGCTCCAGGATCACCAACAGGTGTGCTCCAGGACCACCAACAGGTGTGCTCCAGGATCACCAACAGGTGTGCTCCAGGACCACCAACAGGTGTGCTCCAGGACCACCAACAGGTGTGCTCCAGGACCACCAGCAGGTGTGCTCCAGGATCACCAACAGGTGTGCTCCAGGACCACCAACAGGTGTGCTCCAGGATCACCAACAGGTGTGCTCCAGGATCACCAACAGGTGTGCTCCAGGATCACCAACAGGTGTGCTCCAGGATCACCAACAGGTGTGCTCCAGGATCACCAACAGGTGTGCTCCAGGACCACCAGCAGGTGTGCTCCAGGATCACCAGCAGGTGTGTTCCTTGATCACCAGCAAGTGTGCTCCAGCCAGGATCACCAGCAAGTGTGCTCCAGCCAGGATCACCAGCAAGTGTATTCCTTGATCACCAGCAAGTGTGCTCCAGCCAGGATCACCAGCAAGTGTATTCCTTGATCACCAGCAGGTGTGCTCCAGCCAGGATCACCAGCAAGTGTGCTCCAGCCAGGATCACCAGCAAGTGTGCTCCAGCCAGGATCACCAGCAAGTGTGCTCCAGCCAGGATCACCAGCAAGTGTGCTCCAGCCAGGATCACCAGCAAGTGTGCTCCAGCCAGGATCACCAGCAAGTGTGCTCCAGCCAGGATCACCAGCAAGTGTGCTCCAGCCAGGATCACCAGCAAGTGTGCTCCAGCCAGGATCACCAGCAAGTGTGCTCCAGCCAGGATCACCAGCAAGTGTGCTCCAGCCAGGATCACCAGCAAGTGTGCTCCAGCCAGGATCACCAGCAAGTGTGCTCCAGCCAGGATCACCAGCAAGTGTGCTCCAGCCAGGATCACCAGCAAGTGTGCTCCAGCCAGGATCACCAGCAAGTGTGCTCCAGCCAGGATCACCAGCAAGTGTGCTCCAGCCAGAATCACCAGCAAGTGTGCTCCAGCCAGGATCACCAGCAAGTGTTCTCCAGCCAGGATCACCAGCAAGTGTGCTCCAGCCAGGATTACCAGCAGGTGTGCTCCAGCCAGGATCACCAGCAGGTGTGCTCCAGCCAGGATCACCAGCAAGTGTGCTCCAGCCAGGATCACCAGCAAGTGTGCTCCAGCCAGGATCACCAGCAAGTGTACTCCAGCCAGGATCACCAGCAGGTGTGTTCCAGGATCACCAGCATGTATGCTCCAGCCAGGATCACCAGCAGGTGTGTTCCAGGATCACCAGCATGTGTGCTCCAGCCAGGATCACCAGCAGGTGTGTTCCAGGATCACCAGCAGGTGTGTTCCAGGATCACCAGCATGTGTGCTCCAGCCAGGATCACCAGCAGGTGTGCTCCAGCCAGGATCAGCAGCAAGTGTGCTCCAGCCAGGATCAGCAGCAAGTGTGCTCCAGCCAGGATCACCAGCAAGTGTGCTCCAGCCAGGATCACCAGCAAGTGTGCTCCAGCCAGGATCACCAGCAAGTGTGCTCCAGGATCACCAGCGAGAATGAGATATGACATTTATTTACGACTTGGCAGGTAGCTCCTTCTCCCACTGTGCATCTAAGGTTAATTTTCTAAGCTCCCAAGTGCACGCAGTATTCTGACCCCTCTCCTCCGGAATAATGTATTAACAGTTTGTAAAAAAAGGAGAGTTCCAAGGTATTTGAAGACGTCTGCTAAAGTGGCCTCAGTGGATATTATTGTCATTTTAGCATGCCTTAAGTGCTTCTGACCGCCTGGAGGTACCACTGCAGTTCTATGAATCCGCACCCATTTTTTCCCCTTTCAGACAAGACGCAGGGATTGTGTTCTAGCTCAGAGCCAGTAAATAAACCTCACAAGATGACAAGGGGTTAAATGTTTTCTCAAATCGACAGGGGAGCCGCAGCGCCGGCGGTGGTCCCTCGGAAGACATTGGAAAAGTATTGGCATGGCAACAGGAGTCTTTTTCGCTCGGAGCCGACTGGCGGTGCCGCTCCTGGGCCAAGAGGTCTGGCGGTCTGAGATTCTGAAGAGGTTACGCCCGCCGGACATCTGGGAGCAGAATTTTCTTGTAATTAGTCCTCGTCTGCCGCTAACGGGCCGTGCGAGAAAAACAACGCGAGGCAACGACTCCCAGATACATCTCCTTCGGTTGTGAACACTTTGACGGAAAAATGGTTACAACGTTTCCTTGTAGGGCAACATCGGGGGAGAAATTCAAAATGACTTAAAGGGTTTCTACATTTCTTTTTTTTTACATGGGGTGGGGAGGGGTTAGAACCTCTGTCTGGTTTTTCTTGCTGTCTGTGTGCCCAATGGGGCCCCATATGTGTCCTAGTGACCATTATCACCAGAACAGGAAGTGAGGGGACATCCAAACTGTTACAGTTGTGACCAGAACAGGAAATTAAGGAAAATCTAAAATATTATGGTTGTCAGCAAAACAGGAAGTGAAGGGAAGTCCTAGATGTTACAGTTGTCGCCAGAACAGGAAGTGAGGGGAAATCCAAACTGTTACAGTTGTCACCAGAACAGGAAATTAAGGAAAATCTAAAATATTATGGTTGTCAGCAAAACAGGAAGTGAGGGGAAGTCCTAGATGTTACAGTTGTCACCAGAACAGGAAGTGAGAAGAAATCCAAAATATTACTGTTGTCCCCAGAACAGGAAGTGGGGGGGGGAGTCCTAAATGTTACAGTTGTGACCAGAACAGGAAGTAAGGTGAAATCCTAACTGTTACAGTTGTGACCAGAACAGGAAATTAAGGAAAATCTCAAATATTATGGTTGTCACCAGAACAGGAAGTGAGAGGAAATCTAAAATATTACGGTTGTCACCAGAACAGGAAGTGAGGGGAAGTCCTAAATGTTACAGTTGTGACCAGAACAGGAAGTAAGGTGAAATCCTAACTGTTACAGTTGTGACCAGAACAGGAAATTAAGGAAAATCTAAAATATTATGGTTGTCACCAGAACAGGAAGTGAGAGGAAATCTAAAATATTACAGTTGTCACCAGAACAGGAAGTGAGGGGAAGTCCTAGATGTTACAATTGTCACCAGAACAGGAAGTGAAGGGAAATCCAAACTGCTACAGTTGTCAGGAAGAGAGAGGAAATCCAAAATGTTACAGTTGTCACCAGAACAGGAAGTAAGGGACATGTTCCAATGGGGACACCTGTTCTTGTGACAGCTGTCTTAAATGGTTCTTCTAAAGGATTAACAGTCATTTATTTTTTATACATAACAGGAAGTGAAGAGAAATTTCCCCAGTTGGATAAAAAAAAAAATCCTTTTAATCGTTTCCAATTCTATCCTAAAGGTACAGGGTTGGTCTTCTGTGGGCGGGGCTGGAAGTTGGGGTAACCAGGAGTGGATATTTATAGGGAAATCGGTTTTGAGCCATTTGCTGGTCGAGGAGTAGCGCAGTTCTAGGGAATGAGCTAGCGGGTAAGCGGTCGCTGCCGGGCCATCTACATATGTGACGCACTATGGCGGTGGACTTCCACATATATGTGTACAGCATGTACAATCACAAGGTCAGGAGCCCACTTACTGGCCTCTGCGGTAGAGAGTGCCTTGAAGATGGTCGATGGAAGCTGAAGGTAAGGGGGTTAAACACATGCGGATCGATTTATAAAGCATTCGCCCAATCACCTTGAATAATCCCCATAATACGGAATATGTGATTTTCCTACGATTGTCAACTCCATCTAGTGGCCATAATGCTGTATTTATACCGGAAATGCCTCAAATCGGAGAAATACTGCGCTATGGGCACTAGATGGAGCTGATGATCATAGGAAATACACATATTAGACATATTACGGCGAATATTTATGTGGGTTGAGAATTTTTATAAATAGATCCCAAAGTTCCTGTTTGAACAGTTGGTTTCCGTAAACCCTAAAGGCCCATTTACCGTTTTTTGCATCGTGTGCAATGAACGTGCTCTAACACGTGACGTGACATGCTTTAACGCGCATTACGGTAAGGCAGCCCATTAAAACGAATGAGCCGCCAATGCATCCCAACACACCGAAAATACTGAAATACTCATGAAGAAAAAGTCATGGCTGCACCCCCCGGGATTGTCAGAGGGTGGAGCTCAGAGCGCCATGTCCTACCTTTTGCCAACTTGTCGTGCTTCTCCAGGAAGCTGAACCAGTCCTGGCAGGAGGTCATCTCCTCGCTCTTCTCGCTGGGAATGTCCTCTTTGCACGCCGACTTTAGCTGGTCCAGGTCTTCATTGGTGATGTTCTCGGAGAGCTCCTGCAACAGGGCGTCATACTCCTCCATGCTGGCCTGCAAAACACAACCGACCAATCATGATCAGATACATAAAAGTCAACTGAAAGTGGACTTGTCCTCAAAATTCAAATGAATCAGCGAGGATTGTGTCAAGAAACCGGATCATATCAATTAGAGTTCAAGAAAGAAAGAAAATATGTTCCTCCTTCTCAATGCAGAGTCCTACAAGGGATGGCATTTTATTTTGCCAATAAAATATATAATTTGTTAATGTCTTTATAAAAGAAAAAAAAAAAAAAGAAAAAATGTATGATTTGTTTTAACAAAAATAAATAAATTATATATATATATATATATATATATATATATATATATATATATATATATATATATATATATATATATATATATATATATATATATATATATATATATATATATATAACACATACACACATTTTTGAAATTTCATCAATACATATATTAAATATATATATATAAGAAAAAATGTATGATTTGTTTTAACAAAAATTTATATTTATATATATATATTTTTTTTAAAGAAAAAATATAAGAGAAAATAACAAAAAAAGATATTTTTTTTCTACAAAATAAATGAATATCTATTTTGGGATCTCTAAATATTATATATATATATATATATATATATATATATATATATATATATATATATATATATATATATATAGTGGGTTATGTACATTTTGATAACATCTCTAGTATTTATGTGTATATATATATATATACTGTAAATACACAATATGCTTTTTTTTTTTTCCACAAAAAATAATATATAGATGCAAATTATAGAAATGCTATCAATACACTTTTATATTCATATATTTTTATTTTTTAAAATAAAAAAAATAATACGTGCATATTTTGCATCTATATATTCGTTATTGTGGGGGGAAAAAAAAAAACACATAACTTTTTTTTCTATAAAGACATAAAATATATAGATAGATAGATATCCCAAAATAAATATTCATATATTTTTATTTTTTAGAAAAAAATATCTTTTTTATTTTTTTTCCCCACAGAAATTAATATACAGATGCAAATTACAGAAATGCCATCAATACATTTTTATATTGATATATTTGTACTTTTTAAAATAACAAAAATAATACATGCATAATTTGCATCTATATATTCATTTTTGTGGGGAAAAAAACATAACTTTTTTTCTATAAAGACATAAAAAAAAAAATAGAATATATAAAATATAGTGATTCGGTTCGCATAGGTAGCGCTAAACAAGTCACTCCTTTATTTAATATATTATATATATATATATATATATATATATATATATAAAAAACAGATTTTCCTGAAACCAGCAATCTTGTAATAAAAAAAAAAGGAAAAAAAGAAAAAACCCCTAATCTCTTGCTTTAATAATGTAGTCACATGTAGTGGAAACCTATGCTAACCCATCGCGAAACTAGAAAAGGGATAGGCAGGTAAATTGTACAATAAAAGAGAACACTGTGCACTTTATAGATTTCCTTTAAAATAGACTAAGCTTCAGTTATATTTTGTCATGTTACGTGCAGCATGTCGCACATTGCTAAGGGGAGCCAATCAATGTCCTCTTTTGCTCGGCTGTTAACCTGCACTGTTCCTCTTGTGTAGGGAGGGAGCAACCAGCTGCAGCAGGGAGCAATGCTCTGCCGGGCAGCTTGAAGGGACCGCCAACCAGCTGCAGCAGACGAAACGCTCTGCCGGGCAGCTGAAAGGGACCGCCTGGTAGCAGTAGACGAAATGCTCTGCCGGGCAGCTTAAAGGGACCGCCTGGTAGCAGTAGACGAAACGCTCTGCAGGGCAGCTGAAAGGGACCGCCTGGTAGCAGTAGACGAAATGCTCTGCCGGGCAGCTTAAAGGGACCGCCTGGTAGCAGTAGACGAAACGCTCTGCCGGGCAGCTTAAAGGGACCGCCTGGTAGCCGTTGGCGAAACGCTCTGCCGGGCAGCTTATAGGGACCGCCTGGTAGCAGTAGGCGAAACACTCTGCCGGGCAGCTTAAAGGGACCGCCTGGTAGCAGGAGACGAAACGCTCTGCCGGGCAGCTTAAAGGGACCGCCTGGTAGCCGTTGGCGAAACGCTCTGCCGGGCCGCTTAAAGGGACCGCCTGGTAGCAGTAGACAAAACGTTCTGCTGGCCAGCTTAAAGGGACCGCCTGGTAGCAGTAGACGAAATGCTCTGCCGGGCAGCTTAAAGGGACCGCCTGGTAGCAGTAGACGAAACGCTCTGCCGGGCCGCTTAAAGGGACCGCCTGGTAGCCGTAGACGAAACGCTCTTCCGGGCAGCTTAAAGGGACCGCCTGGTAGCCGTTGGCGAAACGCTCTGCCGGGCAGCTTATAGGGACCGCCTGGTAGCAGGAGACGAAACGCTCTGCCGGGCAGCTTATAGGGACCGCCTGGTAGCAGTAGGTGAAACGCTCTGCCGGGCAGCTTATAGGGACCGCCTGGTAGCAGGAGACGAAACGCTCTGCCGGGCAGCTTAAAGGGACCGCCTGGTAGCAGTAGGCGAAACGCTCTGCCGGGCAGCTTATAGGGACCGCCTGGTAGCAGTAGGCGAAACGCTCTGCCGGGCAGCTTATAGGGACCGCCTGGTAGCAGTAGGCGAAACGATCTGCCGGGCAGCTTAAAGGGACCGCCTGGTAGCAGGAGACGAAACGCTCTACCGGGCAGCTTAAAGGGACCGCCTGGTAGCAGTAGACGAAACGCTCTGCCGGGCAGCTTAAAGGGACCGCCTGGTAGCAGTAGACGAAACGCTCTGCCGGGCAGCTTAAAGGGACCGCCTGGTAGCAGTAGGCGAAATGCTTTGCTGGGCAATTTAAAGGGGCCATACTTCTACAGATATGTTTTACCATGTTGAGTGCAGCATGCTGAGCAATGTGTACATGGAACACTTCCTCCGACAGAGATTCCGGTACCCCCTGACAATGACTTCACCAGCTTTTCTCCCCAGTAGGACGGCGCCATCTTTGTTCAGGCACCACCCAGGCTCACCCTCTACTTCCTGAACGGAGATGGCAGCTCAGAAATGACACAGTCATGTAAATCTTTGGGCCTCCTCTGGGCTTTGTTCTCAGATGCCGGACACAGATCAGCCCCTGTTGCAGCCTCTCACCTTGCAACGTGCCACAAAGTCACAATGTACAGTCTGAGTGATAATAAGCCAAAAATTAAAATAAGCTTAAAATGATTTTTTTTTCATTAAATATTTCTTGTGGACTGAATTATAGCGGTAATGTTGGCCCCTGTACTGGATATGGCAGACGGTGCGCTGTAGAAGGATGACTCAGACCCGCCATGGAACAGAAAGTTTAATTTTAATAAAAAAAAATGTTAATAATAAAATGTGGGCTCTAACAAGCGGCCGGGTTGCCTGTACACGTCTCCCTCGCCGTGATAATAAATCTTGCCGCTGGTGATTTGCCCTCCGTTCTCCGTCTGATGAGATCGACGGCAGGACTTTGCATGGAACGCCTAATAAATACATTGTCGCAATTTACATCGCAAATGCGTCTCCCGTAGGCTGCGGTCACGTCTTTCCTGAGATTCTACTGAAATCAGAACACAGCGAGGAACAAAAAGGCCTGGTGACACCGCGGGGGGGGGGGGGGGGGGGACGACACTTCACATACCGGGCACTTTTACCCCCCTTCCTGCCCAGGCCAATTTTAAGCTTTCAGCGCTGTCACACTTTGAATGATAATTGCGCGGTTATGCAATACTGTATCCATATGAAATTCTTGAAATAATTTTTTCACACAAATAAAGCTTTCTATTGGTGGTATTTAATCACCTCTGTTTTTTTTTTTTTTGTTAAATAAATGAGAAAAAGACCAAAAAATATGATTATTCTTCATAAATTAATAAATAATAAATAAATAGTAATAAATATAAATAATACTAATAATAATAATTTATATAAAAAAAAATTCACACAAATAAAGCTTTCTATTGTTGGAGTTTAATCACCTCTGGGGTTTTTTTTTGTTTTTTTGTTAAAGAAAAGAAAAAAAAAAAAAAAGTTTTTGTTTCTGTTATAAACGTTTGCAAATAAATAATTATTCTTCATAAATTAATAAGTGAATAAATAATAATAAATATATAATAACAAAGTATAAATTGGTTAATAAGTTAAAAATAATAATTAATAGATAATAAATAATAAATTGGTTAATAAATTAATAAATGTATTCTGCTACATTTGTTTGGTGAAAATAACGCAAATCAGTGTATATTATTTAGGCTGTGTGAAAGTTACAGAGTCCACAAACTATGAGATATACCTGAAAATTGATCTATCCTAACGTACTAATGGCCTATCTCATTTCTTGAGGCCCGAAAACGCCAGAACAGTACAAACACCCCCCAAATGACCCCTTTTTTGGAAAGTAAACAGTCCAAGGTATTTAAGTAAGAGGCATGGCGAGTTTTTTGAAGTTAGAGTTTTGTCATAATTTTTGGAAAATGAAAGAATAAAAAAAAAAATATTCACATTTTTTACAGTTTGAATGACAATTGCGCGGTCATGCTACACTGTACCTATATGATATGAATTCTTATAATTTTTCTTACACAAATAAAGCTCTCTCTGGGGTTTTTTTTTTTCTTTGTTAAACGAAAAAGAGACCAAAAAGTTTTTCTTTGTTTCTGTTATAAAAGTTTGCAAATAAATAATTATTCTTCATAAATTAATAAAAGGAACAATAATAAATAGATAATACATTATAGATTAGTTAATAAATTAATAATAAATAATGGATAATAATAAATAGGTTAAATAAATTTGTTTGGTGAAAATTACCCAAATCAGTGTATATTATATATATATATTATTTAGGCTGTGTGAAAGTTATAGAGTCCACGAACTATGGTATGTACCTGAACATTGATCTATCCTGATGCACTGATGTACCGAGGCCTGAAAACGCCAGAACAGTACAAATACCCCCCAAATGACCCCTTTTTTGGAAAGTAAACAGTTCAAGGTATTTAGTAAGAGGCATGACAAGCTTTTTAAAGTTGTAGTTTTTTTGTCACAATTTTTTGGAAAATGAAATAAAAAAAAATATATTTTTTTTAACATACAGTACGGTCACCAGTGCAGTCATCATATAACTGGTGTGGTGGTGATCAGGGACACTGACTGGTAAAAGTATGTTAAAATTTTTTATATATATATATATATATATATATATATATATATATATATATATATAGTGATCTGCTGTGATTGGTGGTACCAGTACACTGATCAGTAATTGGCTGTGTCTAATGAACACAGCCCGGTGACAGATTGCACCATAGGGCGGCCCCCCATGTAAGGTGCGATCAGGGAGGACATTAGATGACGTCCAGCCGGATCGACGAACGTCTCAAACCCAAGCCGTCATTTTGCTATAGGCCGGGCAGGAACTGGTTAAAAAAATCCTTTGCTTTAGTCAGTGGCAAGACACTCAGGTTGGGGAGGAAAGCACTAGATGATGCTGGATTGGATTTGATGAAGCTTCTAATTTCACATGCAGTGAAATCAGTTCAGTCCAGGAGAGGAGCCGGTATTACTGTGCAAGACTGAATGGGAGGCCAGAGTTATTCCCAATTCAAGGGGGGAGTGGTATAGTCCTCAGAGTTCCCCTTTACATCAGATATCCCCATCAGAGCCCCTTCTTTACATCAGATGTCCCCATCAGAGCCCCCCTTTACATCAGATGTCCCCATCAGAGTCCCCCTTTACATCAGATGTCCCCATCAGAGTCCCCCTTTACATCAGATGTCCCCATCAGAGTCCCCCTTTACATCAGATGTCCCTATCAGAGCCCCCCTTTACATCAGATGTCCCCATCAGAGCCCCCCTTTACATCAGATGTCCCCATCAGAGCCCCCCTTTACATCAGATGTCCCCATCAGAGCCCCCCTTTACATCAGATGTCCCCATCAGAGTCCCCCTTTACATCAGATGTCCCCATCAGAGTCCCCCTTTACATCAGATGTCCCCATCAGAGTCCCCCTTTACATCAGATGTCCCCATCAGAGTCCCCCTTTACATCAGATGTCCCCATCAGAGTCCCCCTTTACATCAGATGTCCCCATCAGAGTCCTCCTTCACATCAGATGTCCCCATCAGAGTCCCCCTTCACATCAGATGTCCCCATCAGAGTCCCCCTTTACATCAGATGTCCCCATCAGAGTCCCCCTTTACATCAGATGTCCCCATCAGAGTCCCCCTTTACATCAGATGTCCCCATCAGAGTCCCCCTTTACATCAGATGTCCCCATCAGAGTCCCCCTTTACATCAGATGTCCCCATCAGAGTCCCCCTTCACATCAGATGTCCCCATCAGAGTCCCCCTTTACATCAGATGTCCCCATCAGAGTCCTCCTTCACATCAGATGTCCCCATCAGAGCCCCTCCTTCACATCAGATGTCCCCATCAGAGCCCCCCTTTACATCAGATGTCCCCATCAGAGCCCCCCTTTACATCAGATGTCCCCATCAGAGTCCTCCTTTACATCAGATGTCCCCATCAGAGTCCTCCTTTACATCAGATGTCCCCATCAGAGCCCCCCTTTACATCAGATGTCCCCATCAGAGTCCCCCTTTACATCAGATGTCCCCATTAGAGACCCCCTTTACATTAGATGTCCCCATCAGAGTCCTCCTTTACATCAGATGTCCCCATGGCCGCCCTCGGCCCGCCTATTCCTCCCCCATCACCTTTCTTCTCTCTCGTTCTTTTGTTTCATGTCAGGCTGGCAGCTTCAAGGTGATGAAGTGATAACCATACAAGCATTCAATGCTATTCCAGTTTATCTGCATACTTAGCACCCCTCATCCGAGGGAGGAATTCTCCGCATAACTCCGCGTTAACACCCTCGGCCCCGTGCCGACAGTCTGCGAGAGGGTCCATCCACCCGGATCTTATCTTCTACATGTTGGGTGGACGCCCAGTGAAGCCCAATGCCAGTTTCTTGTACTCCTTTGTGACTCTAAAGGGCTCATTTAGACCTGCAAAGACATTTGAGCGCACCAAAATGCATCCAGCTGCGTTAACAGCACGTGTATGGTACATTTCTTTATGCATTTGCGTCAAGTTAGGAAACGCTTGCCAGATGCGCTCCCCCCCGTTGGCTTTTTATTGTATGGATTTTTTGTATTATCCCGGTTAGTAATGCTTTCGAAAATGCTTCCCAAAAACGCGCTGTAAAAGCCATAGGGGTGCTTGTGACGCATTTGTAGTGCGCTTACATTGACATTAATGGAAGGATTTGGGAAGCTGCAAAGCCTGTCAGAAACCATGAAATCAGGCCAAGACAGAAGTACAGTTCAATCACACTTGTTTATTAATAAAAGTAAAAAGAACAAACGTAGTCAAAACATAGCCAAAGTTCAGTAAACAGAACGGATAGTCAGCCAAGCCAGAAGCCAGGGATCAATGTAGTGGAACACCAGGCAGGATCTGGAGCCAGAAGGGATGTCAGCAAAGCAAGTCTTGAAGAGGATCGCAGGAGATCGTTACTGTGATGTTGACCAAGGGGAAGGCAGAGGTCCTCTGGAGTGGACGGCTTAAGTAGGCAGGACTGACTAGCAGGATATCATCAACAGGTGAGAAACTGTGGAGAGATAGGAGCTGGCAATTAGCCGATAGCTGAGCGGCCAGCTCAGAGAAGGAAGGGTTGAGCCCAGCCCCGACAATGACAAAGGACATGTTGGGTCAAATTTGAAGCAACGTGATGTTAAACGCAACCATGTGAACAACACCGGGCGCCACATTGTGGAGTTAACAGGAGCGAAACGCGTCAAAACCCAGCTCAGCTCATCCCTACTAACATACACTATATTGCCAAAAAGTATTGGGACGCCTGCCTTTACACGCACATGAACTTTAATGGCATCCCAGTCTTAGTCCGTAGGGTTCAATATTGGGTTGGCCCACCCTTTGCAGCTATAACAGCTTCAACTCTTCTGGGAAGGCTGTTCACAAGGTTCAGGAGTGTGTCTATGGGAATGTTTGACCATTCTTCCAGAAGCGCATTTGTGAGGTCAGGCACTGATGTTGGACGACAAGTCCTGGCTTGCAGTCTCCTCTCCAGTTCATCCCAAAGGTGTTCTATCGGGTTGAGGTCAGGACTCTGTGCAGGCCAGTCAAGTTCCTTCACCCCAAACTCGCTCATCCATGCCTTTATGGTGCTTTGTGCACTGGTCCAAATCATTTGGTGGAGGGGGGATTATTGTGTGGGGTTATTTTTCAGGGGTTGGGCTTGGCCCCTTAGTTCCAGTGAAGGGAACATATCAAGACATTTTGGACAATTTTATGCTCCCAACTTTGTTGGAACAGTTTTGGGATGGTTCCAACATGACTGCTCACTAGGGTTGCCACCTCATCCCTTAAAACCCGAACACACATGAATTACACAGGTTCTAAAGGCTAATTTAATGCAGATAAGGCCCCAAGTTTAATTACCACCTTAATCAGCCACAGAACCTGTGTAATTCATGTGTGTTTGGGTTTAAATGGATGAGGTGGCAACCCTACTGCTCACCAGTGCACAAAGCAAGGTCCACAAAGACATGGATGAGCGAGTTTGGGTTGGAGGAACTTGACTGGTCTGCACAGAGTCCTGATCTTAACCCGATAGAACACCTTTTGGATGAATTAGAGCGGAGACTGTGAGCCAGGCCTTCTCGTCCAACATCAGTGCCTGACCTCACAAATGCGCTTCTGGAAGAACGGCCAAACATTCCCATAGACACACTCCTAAACCTTGTGGACGGCCTTCCCAGAAGAGTTGAAGCTGTTACAGCTGCAAAGGGTGGGCCAACTCAATATTGAACCTTACGGACTAAGACTGGGATGCCGTTAAAGTTCATGTGCGTGTAAAGGCAGGCGTCCCAATACTTTTGACAATATAGTGTATATCAGCTTCTGTAGAAAGCCACACAAAACTCGAATAAGTCCAGTAAGAATTTTGTTTTTCACGACACAAAGTCAGAAATTCAGCGCGTTTCGGCTCAAAAACCCCCCTTCATCAGGGCTTACAGGAGGGCAGTTCATTTAGAGCGATACTGGAGGGCAATTATTTTCAGACCAGCATCCCGACACTTGTTCAGTTCTATTTTTGTAGCTCCCTCCGGTATAAATTCAGATTCACTGCCAACCTATAAATCCTGATGTAGGGGGATTTTTGACCCCCCCCCCCCCCCGAAAAGTGTTGCTTTCTAACGTGTCTTGAAAATGCAGATACTTCAGAATTTTAATTAACGCTTAAAACTTTCCACATCTGGCCGCCGACTATCCCCACAAATGACATCCGAAACGTCGTCCCTGCCTTTGAAAGCCCGCTGTCCTCTCTCTCAGCTTGTCGAAAGTCAATTAGCAATAATTATTCTATCCTTGCACCTCATTTCAGAGTGTGAAAATAACGGGCTGAGACAGCGACGAGGGAAGGAGGATGGATTCCGGTGGTGATGCAAAAACATCGCATTCACCCTTTCTGCAAAGACGCTAAAAGGTGTTTCTCTCTCCCCCCCCCCCCCCCCCCCAATTACGTCTACTAGCCCGCGTCTACCATATGGAAGGTTAGTTTAAGTTGCAATTAAAATGGAAGCTGCAACATAAGACCTGTCCAGTTTGGTGCCAAGAAATTCATCGCCAATCATCGAAGTGATGCGGCGCGAGAAAATAAAGCAAATCACATGATGAAAGCGTAACGTGTCCAACCCAAAAATGGAACAATCTAGCTCTAGTTGTAAGCCTGAAATTAATTTACCCTTTAATGAGGTGATTCTAGGAGCGCTAACAATCGACCAAAATCCCTACTCATTCATCTCTATAAGTAGTGGACATTTGTAACAAATGGCTCCTTCTGGAGTGAAGTAGAATGTAGCAATTATTCTCACGTTTGAAACATTGTGTATTCTTTGATGATAAATTCCCAGTCTGATCTTGAGGAGGTTCCCCTATCACATCAGAGGTCCTCCCATCACATCAGAAGTCCCGTCCCCCCCTATCACATCAGAGGTCTCGTCCCCCCCTATCACATCAGAGGTCCCCCCCATCACATAAGAGGTCCCCCCCATCACATCAGAGGTCTCCTTATCACATCAAAGGTCTCCTTATCACATCAAAGTCCTCAGTCTTCACAGAGTCCCATGATTGCATTGAAGTCCCTCTATCACATCAGTGCCCCCCTCCCCCTTTCTTTCAGAGGTTCCCACAACACATCAGAGGTCCTCCCATCACATCAGAGGTCCCTCCATCACATCAGAAGTTCCCACAACACACCAGAGGTCTCCCCATCACACCAGAGGTTCCCACAACACATCAGAGGTCCCCCCCATCACATCAGAGGTCTCCCCATCACATCAGAGGTCTCCCCATCACATCAGAGGTCTCCCCATCACATCAGAGGTCTCCCCATCACATCAGAGGTCTCCCCATCACATCAGAGGTCTCCCCATCACATCAGAGGTCTCCCCATCACATCAGAGGTCTCCCCATCACATCAGAGGTCTCCCCATCACATCAGAGGTCTCCCCATCACATCAGAGGTCTCCCCATCACATCAGAGGTCTCCCCATCACATCAGAGGACTCCCCATCACATCAGAGGACTCCCCATCACATCAGAGGACTCCCCATCACATCAGAGGACTCCCCATCACATCAGAGGTCTCCCCATCACATCAGAGGTCTCCCCATCACATCAGAGGTCTCCCCATCACATCAGAGGTCCTCCCATCACATCAGAGGTCTCCCCATCACATCAGAGGTCTCCCCATCACATCAGAGGTCTCCCCATCACATCAGAGGTCTCCCCATCACATCAGAGGTCTCCCCATCACATCAGGAGGTCCCCCCCATCACATCAGAGGACTCCCCATCACATCAGAGGTCCCCCCCATACATCAGAGGTCCCCCCCATCACATCAGAGGTCCCCCCATCACATCAGAGGTCCCCCCATCACATCAGAGGTCCCCCCATCACATCAGAGGTCCCCCCATCACATCAGAGGTCCCCCCATCACATCAGAGGTCTCCCCCATCACATCAGAGGTCCCCCCCCCCCCAATCACAGGTCCTCCACCTCCTCAGAATTCTCTCATCACATCAAAGGTCCTCCTGTCATCATCTCTTCACAGAGTCCCATCATCATTACATTGGAGTTTCTTCATCACATTAGTGCCCCCTCGTCCTGTAAGAGGTCCACCCATTACTTCAGAGTCCAGCATCACAGAATCCTCTCATCATATCAAAAGCCTCACTGCGGCGTGAGAAAATAAAGCAAATCACATGATGAAAGTGTAACGTGTCCAACCCAAAAATGGAACAACCTAGCCCTAGTTGTAAGCCTGAAATTAATTTACCCTTTAATGAGGTGATTCTAGGAGCGCCAACAATCGACCAAAATCCCTACTCATTCATCTCTATAAGTAGTGGACATTTGTAAACAAATGGCTCCTTCTGGAGTGAAGTAGAATGTAGCAATTATTCTCACGTTTGAAACATTGTGTATTCTTTGATGATAAATTCCCAGTCTGATCTTTAGGAGGTTCCCCGATCACATCAGAGGTACCCCCATCACATCAGAGGTCATCCCATCACATCAGAGGTCATCCCATCACATCAGAGGTCATCCCATCACATCAGAGGTCCCCCCATCACATCAGAGGTCCCCCCATCACATCAGAGGTCCCCCCATCACATCAGAGGTCCCCCCATCACATCCGAGGTCCTCCCATCACATCAGAGGTCATCCCATCACATCAGAGGTCATCCCATCACATCAGAGGTCCTCTCATCACATCAGAGGTCCTCTCATCACATCAGAGGTCCTCTCATCACATCAGAGGTCCTCTCATCACATCAGAGGTCCCCCCATCACATCCGAGGTCCTCCCAATCACATCCAAGGTCCCCCCATCACATCAGAGGTCCCCCCCATCACATCAGAGGTCCCCCCCATCACATCAGAGGTCCCCCCCATCACATCAGAGGTCCCCCCCATCACATCAGAGGTCCTCCCATCACATCAGAGGTCCCCCCATCACATCAAAGGTCCCCCCATCACATCAGAGATCTCCCCCACATCACATCAGAGGTCCTCCACTTCCTCAGAATTCTCCCATTACATCAAAAGGTCCTCCTGTCATCATCTCTTCACAGAGTCCCATCATTACATTGGAGTTCCTTCATCACATTAGTGCCCCCTCGTCCTGTCAGAGGTCCACCCATTACTTCAGAGTCCAGCATCACAGAATCCTCTCATCATATCAAAAGCCCCACTCTTCTCTACAGAGTCCCTCCTATATATATGAGCCCCCCTCATCACACATTCACTCTTCACATCAAGAGTCCCCTGTCACCTCAGAGTCCTCCTTCTCATTGGAGTCCCCCATCATTTCAAAAGTTTCTCTTCCTATCAGAGTCCCCTCCATCACATCAGAGTCCTCTCTTCACAAAGGCCCACCATATCAGGTTCTCTCCTTCACAGAGTCCTCTAATCAGAGTCCCTCCTTAACATCAATGGCCTCCCTTCCTGTCAGAGGTCCCCTACCACATCCGATTCCACCCATCACATCAAAAACCCCACCCTTCCCCCCCATAAATGCCTCCTCCAAGATATGGGACCCCTCCATCATAGAATCCCTCTTCCTATCAGAGTCCCATCTTGCCTTGGAGTCATTTTCCCCTTTCCCATCAGAAGTCTTACAGCTTACGGTTCCAGCAGCATTACATTTTGGGAGGCAGCGCCTCACTGGTTGTTACGATTCTGGCAGCCATATGACAATATCCCATCAAAACTAGCCACATCACACCAGCCACTGTTTAATACTGTAATATTGAGATACAATTACAGCATTAAAAAAAAAAAAAAAAAAAAAAAAAAAAATCTTATTCATGTATCCTGGCCCTTGAGCTTCATTGGTTGTTATGGTGCTGGTGACCTCCACCCTGCCTGTACCATTGCAACACATGACGCTGATCGAGGGCAAACTGCGTCTCGTGGTTGCGTTAGTAAATAATCGCCACTAACATACATACATACATACACTTTATTGTACCCTGTATACCAATTGATGGCTATTCTTTATCATATTACCACAGTGGTAGAATCTTAACGATCAGCAGGTCACTAAAATCGCCATCATCCCCTGCACACCAGCTGCAATTCCAAATCGTGCCGACAACCTGCCATTAAAATCAGCCGTAGGGATGTAAAATGACAAAAAAAAAAAAAAAAAAAAAGCCTTGTCTGTAGCTCTGACGGTGTCGTGTTACAGCCATGAAATGTACTTTGTGACCTAACAGTCCCAATTCTAATTGTCGCAAGGTGTCAGGGAATCAGCGCTGAGCGGCATGCGAGAACGGACCCCTCGACCCGCTCGTTAGGTAGAACATTTCAGGATCTGACAGTCCAGCGGAGAGATACTTGCTGGTAATTAGCAGAAGGCCTCTGATGGAGTGTCTCCTGTCTGCTGATTGCAGAAGTGCGCAGAATGCCTCCAAATTTCATTATATGGGATCTTTCAGAGCTGCTTAAAGGCAAACTCCGCAGTTACAATGGATTTTTTTCTTAGTGGCCAGTTCTTGCTTAGGGCCGATTTACATCAATTTTATTTTAGTTAGGGCTCGTTCACACTAGTGGTTGAGGGGAGCTAAACCTTGTGGTTGAGCCGCGTTTTTACTGCCCCCCCCA
>JBBDGP010005367.1:0-61836 GCA_037952835.1 Lithobates septentrionalis
ATTATAAATCAACAACCCACCAAATCCTCAATAATCCACCCAGTGCACCCGACAAACAAGACCTCCTCATAGGATCGATCACTAGAGCGAGTATAAAGCGGAGGGGGGGCTCTGGTCACCGACACTTACAACTCATCCTGGATGTTGTCTGTCAGTCTGAAGAGTTGTTCTTGTCCCTCAGCCTGGATATCGGGAGTATCTGGGAAGAAGTCCCTGAGGACTGGTGCAGCACCGAGGTCTCCTCACCCTCTGAACCTGCATCCTAAAAGAACAAAACGTCCCGATCATTAAAACTCCTCCAAACAGAACAATCTTCACTTCTTCCATAGAGAAAATATACCGCATGGAGTAAGAGCCCATCGCTGCCCTTCACCCGGGAAATACAAAAGAGATAAAACCAAATCTATTCAGTATTCCTGAGCATTTATATACCCGGGCATTTATATACAGGACCTGAGTAGTTATATACAGTACCTGAGTAGTTATATACCTGGGCATTTATATACAGTACCTGAGTAGTTATATACCTGGGCATTTATATACAGTACCTGAGTAGTTTATATACCTGGGCATTTATATACAGGACCTGAGTATTTATATACCTGGGCATTTATATACAGTACCTGAGCATTTATATACATTACCTGAGTATTTATATACAGGACCTGTGTATTTATATACCTGGGCATTTATATACAGTACCTGAGTAGTTATATACCTGGGCATTTATATACAGGACCTGAGTATTTATATACCTGGGCATTTATATACAGACCTGAGTATTTATATACAGTACCTGAGTATTCATACACCTGGGTATTTATATACAGTACCTGAGTATTTATATACCTGGGCATTTATATACAGGACCTGAGTATTTATACACCTGGGTATTTATATACAGGACCTGAGTATTTATATACCTGGGCATTTATATACAGGACCTGAGTATTTATACACCTGGGTATTTATATACAGGACCTGAGTATTTATATACCTGGGCATTTATATACAGGACCTGAGTATTTATACACCTGGGCATTTATATACAGGACCTGAGAATTTATATACAGTACCTGAGTATTCATACACCTGGGTATTTATATACAGTACCTGAGTATTTATATACCTGGGCATTTATATACAGGACCTGAGTATTTATACACCTGGGTATTTATATACAGGACCTGAGTATTTATATACAGTACCTGAGTATTCATACACCTGGGTATTTATATACAGTACCTGAGTATTTATATACCTGGGCATTTATATACAGTACCTGAGTATTTATACACCTGGGTATTTATATACAGGACCTGAGTATTTATATACCTGGGTATTTATATACAGTACCTGAGTATTTATATACCTGGGCATTTATATACAGGACCTGAGTATTTATACACCTGGGTATTTACGGTATATACAGGACCTGAGTATTTATATACCTGGGTATTTATATACCTGGGCATTTATATACAGGACCTGAGTATTTATACACCTGGGTATTTACGGTATATACAGGACCTGAGTATTTATATACCTGGGTATTTATATACCTGGGCATTTATATACAGTACCTAAATATTTATACACCTGGGCAGATTTATAAACAGAGCAGTCATAGACCTACGTACATACATAGGTGGGCATAGCTGTACTTTCCAAGGCTCTCCATACAATGGAGGGTATGGGGGATCTCCAAGGCTCTCCATACAATGAAGGGTATGGGGGATCTCCAAGGCTCTCCATACAATGAAGGGTATAGGGGATCTCCAAGGCTCTCCATACAATGAAGGGTATAGGGGATCTCCAAGGCTCTCCATACAATGAAGGGTATGGGGGATCTCCAAGGCTCTCCATACAATGAAGGGTATGGGGGATCTCCAAGGCTCTCCATACAATGAAGGGTATGGGGGATCTCCAAGGCTCTCCATACAATGAAGGGTATGGGGGATCTCCAAGGCTCTCCATACAATGAAGGGTATGGGGGATCTCCAAGGCTCTCCATACAATGAAGGGTATGGGGGATCTCCAAGGCTCTCCATACAATGGAGGGTATGGGGGATCTCCAAGGCTCTCCATACAATGGAGGGTATGGGGGATCTCCAAGGCTCTCCATACAATGAAGGGTATGGGGGATCTCCAAGGCTCTCCATACAATGAAGGGTATGGGGGATCTCCAAGGCTCTCCATACAATGGAGGGTATGGGGGATCTCCAAGGCTCTCCATACAATGAAGGGTATGGGGGATCTCCAAGGCTCTCCATACAATGGAGGGTATGGGGGATCTCCAAGGCTCTCCATACAATGAAGGGTATGGGGGATCTCCAAGGCTCTCCATACAATGAAGGGTATGGGGGATCTCCAAGGCTCTCCATACAATGGAGGGTATGGGGGATCTCAAGGCTCTCCATACAATGGAGGGTATGGGGGATCTCCAAGGCTCTCCATACAATGGAGGGTATGGGGGATCTCCAAGGCTCTCCATACAATGAAGGGTATGGGGGATCTCCAAGGCTCTCCATACAATGAAGGGTATGGGGGATCTCCAAGGCTCTCCATACAATGAAGGGTATGGGGGATCTCCAAGGCTCTCCATACAATGAAGGGTATGGGGGATCTCCAAGGCTCTCCATACAATGAAGGGTATGGGGGATCTCCAAGGCTCTCCATACAATGGAGGGTATGGGGGATCTCCAAGGCTCTCCATACAATGAAGGGTATGGGGGATCTCCAAGGCTCTCCATACAATGAAGGGTATGGGGGATCTCCAAGGCTCTCCATACAATGGAGGGTATGGGGGATCTCCAAGGCTCTCCATACAATGGAGGGTATGGGGGATCTCCAAGGCTCTCCATACAATGGAGGGTATGGGGGATCTCCAAGGCTCTCCATACAATGAAGGGTATGGGGGATCTCCAAGGCTCTCCATACAATGAAGGGTATGGGGGATCTCCAAGGCTCTCCATACAATGAAGGGTATGGGGGATCTCCAAGGCTCTCCATACAATGAAGGGTATGGGGGATCTCCAAGGCTCTCCATACAATGAAGGGTATGGGGGATCTCCAAGGCTCTCCATACAATGGAGGGTATGGGGGATCTCCAAGGCTCTCCATACAATGAAGGGTATGGGGGATCTCCAAGGCTCTCCATACAATGAAGGGTATGGGGGATCTCCAAGGCTCTCCATACAATGGAGGGTATGGGGGATCTCCAAGGCTCTCCATACAATGAAGGGTATGGGGGATCTCCAAGGCTCTCCATACAATGAAGGGTATGGGGGATCTCCAAGGCTCTCCATACAATGAAGGGTATGGGGGATCTCCAAGGCTCTCCATACAATGGAGGGTATGGGGGATCTCCAAGGCTCTCCATACAATGAAGGGTATGGGGGATCTCCAAGGCTCTCCATACAATGGAGGGTATGGGGGATCTCCAAGGCTCTCCATACAATGGAGGGTATGGGGGATCTCCAAGGCTCTCCATACAATGGAGGGTATGGGGGATCTCCAAGGCTCTCCATACAATGGAGGGTATGGGGGATCTCCAAGGCTCTCCATACAATGGAGGGTATGGGGGATCTCCAAGGCTCTCCATACAATGAAGGGTATGGGGGATCTCCAAGGCTCTCCATACAATGAAGGGTATGGGGGATCTCCAAGGCTCTCCATACAATGGAGGGTATGGGGGATCTCCAAGGCTCTCCATACAATGAAGGGTATGGGGGATCTCCAAGGCTCTCCATACAATGAAGGGTATAGGGGATCTCCAAGGCTCTCCATACAATGGAGGGTATGGGGGATCTCCAAGGCTCTCCATACAATGAAGGGTATGGGGGATCTCCAAGGCTCTCCATACAATGAAGGGTATGGGGGATCTCCAAGGCTCTCCATACAATGAAGGGTATGGGGGATCTCCAAGGCTCTCCATACAATGAAGGGTATGGGGGATCTCCAAGGCTCTCCATACAATGGAGGGTATGGGGGATCTCCAAGGCTCTCCATACAATGAAGGGTATGGGGGATCTCCAAGGCTCTCCATACAATGAAGGGTATGGGGGATCTCCAAGGCTCTCCATACAATGGAGGGTATGGGGGATCTCCAAGGCTCTCCATACAATGGAGGGTATGGGGGATCTCCAAGGCTCTCCATACAATGAAGGGTATGGGGGATCTCCAAGGCTCTCCATACAATGAAGGGTATGGGGGATCTCCAAGGCTCTCCATACAATGGAGGGTATGGGGGATCTCCAAGGCTCTCCATACAATGAAGGGTATGGGGGATCTCCAAGGCTCTCCATACAATGGAGGGTATGGGGGATCTCCAAGGCTCTCCATACAATGAAGGGTATGGGGGATCTCCAAGGCTCTCCATACAATGGAGGGTAAGGGGGATCTCCAAGGCTCTCCATACAATGGAGGGTATGGGGGATCTCCAAGGCTCTCCATACAATGGAGGGTATGGGGGATCTCCAAGGCTCTCCATACAATGGAGGGTATGGGGGATCTCCAAGGCTCTCCATACAATGAAGGGTATGGGGGATCTCCAAGGCTCTCCATACAATGAAGGGTATGGGGGATCTCCAAGGCTCTCCATACAATGAAGGGTATGGGGGATCTCCAAGGCTCTCCATACAATGAAGGGTATGGGGGATCTCCAAGGCTCTCCATACAATGAAGGGTATGGGGGATCTCCAAGGCTCTCCATACAATGAAGGGTATGGGGGATCTCCAAGGCTCTCCATACAATGAAGGGTATGGGGGATCTCCAAGGCTCTCCATACAATGAAGGGTATAGGGGATCTCCAAGGCTCTCCATACAATGAAGGGTATGGGGGATCTCCAAGGCTCTCCATACAATGGAGGGTATGGGGGATCTCCAAGGCTCTCCATACAATGAAGGGTATGGGGGATCTCCAAGGCTCTCCATACAATGAAGGGTATGGGGGATCTCCAAGGCTCTCCATACAATGAAGGGTATGGGGGATCTCCAAGGCTCTCCATACAATGAAGGGTATGGGGGATCTCCAAGGCTCTCCATACAATGAAGGGTATGGGGGATCTCCAAGGCTCTCCATACAATGGAGGGTATGGGGGATCTCCAAGGCTCTCCATACAATGAAGGGTATGGGGGATCTCCAAGGCTCTCCATACAATGGAGGGTATGGGGGATCTCCAAGGCTCTCCATACAATGGAGGGTATGGGGGATCTCCAAGGCTCTCCATACAATGGAGGGTATGGGGGATCTCCAAGGCTCTCCATACAATGAAGGGTATGGGGGATCTCCAAGGCTCTCCATACAATGAAGGGTATGGGGGATCTCCAAGGCTCTCCATACAATGGAGGGTATGGGGGATCTCCAAGGCTCTCCATACAATGGAGGGTATGGGGGATCTCCAAGGCTCTCCATACAATGAAGGGTATGGGGGATCTCCAAGGCTCTCCATACAATGAAGGGTATGGGGGATCTCCAAGGCTCTCCATACAATGGAGGGTATGGGGGATCTCCAAGGCTCTCCATACAATGAAGGGTATGGGGGATCTCCAAGGCTCTCCATACAATGGAGGGTATGGGGGATCTCCAAGGCTCTCCATACAATGGAGGGTATGGGGGATCTCCAAGGCTCTCCATACAATGGAGGGTATGGGGGATCTCCAAGGCTCTCCATACAATGGAGGGTATGGGGGATCTCCAAGGCTCTCCATACAATGAAGGGTATGGGGGATCTCCAAGGCTCTCCATACAATGAAGGGTATGGGGGATCTCCAAGGCTCTCCATACAATGAAGGGTATGGGGGATCTCCAAGGCTCTCCATACAATGAAGGGTATGGGGGATCTCCAAGGCTCTCCATACAATGGAGGGTATGGGGGATCTCCAAGGCTCTCCATACAATGAAGGGTATGGGGGATCTCCAAGGCTCTCCATACAATGGAGGGTATGGGGGATCTCCAAGGCTCTCCATACAATGGAGGGTATGGGGGATCTCCAAGGCTCTCCATACAATGGAGGGTATGGGGGATCTCCAAGGCTCTCCATACAATGGAGGGTATGGGGGATCTCCAAGGCTCTCCATACAATGAAGGGTATGGGGGATCTCCAAGGCTCTCCATACAATTAAGGGTATGGGGGATCTCCAAGGCTCTCCATACAATGAAGGGTATGGGGGATCTCCAAGGCTCTCCATACAATGAAGGGTATGGGGGATCTCCAAGGCTCTCCATACAATGGAGGGTATGGGGGATCTCCAAGGCTCTCCATACAATGAAGGGTATGGGGGATCTCCAAGGCTCTCCATACAATGAAGGGTATGGGGGATCTCCAAGGCTCTCCATACAATGGAGGGTATGGGGGATCTCCAAGGCTCTCCATACAAAGGAGGGTATGGGGGATCTCCAAGGCTCTCCATACAATGGAGGGTATGGGGGATCTCCAAGGCTCTCCATACAATGAAGGGTATGGGGGATCTCCAAGGCTCTCCATACAATGAAGGGTATGGGGGATCTCCAAGGCTCTCCATACAATGGAGGGTATGGGGGATCTCCAAGGCTCTCCATACAATGGAGGGTATGGGGGATCTCCAAGGCTCTCCATACAATGAAGGGTATGGGGGATCTCCAAGGCTCTCCATACAATGAAGGGTATGGGGGATCTCCAAGGCTCTCCATACAATGGAGGGTATGGGGGATCTCCAAGGCTCTCCATACAATGAAGGGTATGGGGGATCTCCAAGGCTCTCCATACAATGGAGGGTATGGGGGATCTCCAAGGCTCTCCATACAATGGAGGGTATGGGGGATCTCCAAGGCTCTCCATACAATGGAGGGTATGGGGGATCTCCAAGGCTCTCCATACAATGGAGGGTATGGGGGATCTCCAAGGCTCTCCATACAATGGAGGGTATGGGGGATCTCCAAGGCTCTCCATACAATGAAGGGTATGGGGGATCTCCAAGGCTCTCCATACAATAAAGGGTATGGGGGATCTCCAAGGCTCTCCATACAATAAAGAGTATTGGGGATCTCCTAGGCTCTCCATACAATGAAGGGTATGGGGGATCTCCAAGGCTCTCCATACAATGAAGGGTATGGGGGATCTCCAAGGCTCTCCATACAATGGAGGGTATGGCGGATCTCCAAGGCTCTCCATACAATGGAGGGTATGGGGGATCTCCAAGGCTCTCCATACAATGAAGGGTATGGGGGATCTCCAAGGCTCTCCATACAATGAAGGGTATGGGGGATCTCCAAGGCTCTCCATACAATAAAGAGTATTGGGGATCTCCTAGGCTCTCCATACAATGAAGGGTATGGGGGATCTCCAAGGCTCTCCATACAATGAAGGGTATGGGGGATCTCCAAGGCTCTCCATACAATGGAGGGTATGGCGGATCTCCAAGGCTCTCCATACAATGGAGGGTATGGGGGATTTCCAAGGCTCTCCATACAATGGAGGGTATGGGGGATTTCCAAGGCTCTCCATACAATGAAGGGTATGGGGGATCTCCAAGGCTCTCCATACAATGAAGGGTATGGGGGTTTTCTAAGGCTTTCCATACAATGAAGGGTATGGGGGATCTCCAAGTCCCCTCCCCCCTACAGTTAGAGACACCTCCCAGGGAACACATTTAACCCCCTGATCGCCCCCTAGTGTTAACCCCTTCCCTGCCAGTGAAATTTATACAGTAAATCAGTGGCTATTTTTAGCTCTGTATCAATGTCAATGGTCCCAAAAAAGTGTCAAAAATGTCCGATCTGTCCGCCGCAATGTCGCAGTCCCGATAAAAATTGCTGATCGCCGCCATTACTAGTAAAAAAAATTTTTTAAAAATGCTATAAATCTCTCCCCAATTTTGTAGATGCTATAACTTTTGCGCAAACCAATCAATATACGCTTATTGTGATTTTTTTACCAAAAATATGTAGAAGAATACGTACGGACTAAACTGAGGAAGAATTTTTTTTATATATATTTTTGGATATTTATTATAGCAAAAAGTAAAAAATCATTTTTTCAAAATTGTCGCTCTTTTTTTGTTTATAGCACAAAAAATAAAGACCGCCGAGGTGATCAAATACCACCAAAAGAAAGCTCTATTTGTGGGGAAAAAAAGAACATATATTTTGTTTGTGTACAGCATCGCACGACAGCGCAATTGTCAGCTAAAGGGACGCAGTGCCGAATCTCACAAAATGGCCTGGTCATGAAGGGGGGTAAGTTCTTCCGGTCCGTAAGTGGTTAAAGAGAATTTTTAAAGGCCAGACCTTTTTTATTTTATTGGGTACTAGTTTTGGAAAGAATTGAGAAGGGTCAGAACCTCTGCCAAGTTTTTATTGCTCTTGGTCTGCCTTGCTCCCTGTGTCCCCATTGAGGAGAAGACTTTCATTTCCTGTTCTGGTGACCACACTAAATCAATAAAAACCTGCATGTGGTTATAAACCTTCCCTCATTCTATTCAAAATGAAAAGAACAAAAATCATTTTTGGCTGGAGCCGGCACGTATGACCGCAGCCAAAATGTGGTCTCTGTTTAGCTAATGCTGAGGTGGACACATTTCATTCTTCTGAGGACTGGTCTACAGGCCATGGAGCCAACCTATAAAACCAAATCCATCTGACACTTATTTAGTTGAATGGTTTCCATCACCGGCGTCTCCATATGAAAATGACATCCATCTAGTGGGAAATCAGGAACAAAGGGGGCCATGGATTATTTTCATTGAAATCCACCTCTCTGGCTTCCACCACATTACCAGTTCAGGAGAAAATGCAATAAAATATCCGGCTGCTTATGGATTCCAGTTCTCCGGTCTCCAGGAACGTTTAGTTCTAAGTAAAAAGGAATGTATACAGAGGAAGTGGGGAGAGGGGGAACCGGCCCTCAGAACAAAGATGCTTCTGTCGCCGGCAACACGGGTAGCAGAACATTCACCGCGGTAATAGAGTCCGTCCAGCGTCATGAGGATTTTCACCTCAACCATTTCGTCCAAGTGTTAGAATGAACAGTATGGACAGGCAGTCCTTCAAGGCTTGCCAGACGGCTCTGTTTGGTCTGGATGGCAAGTCACATTCCTCTCAACTCGCTAGATTTGTTTTTTTATAACTACAGTCTGTTCCACTGTCTCAAGTTTCTTTCTGTAAATAATAAGAACCTCTTCTGAATCTGAAAAGCAGAGCAAAGCCTGGTGAGGCCCACATCTGTGTTACATTAAAACGTGCACTCAATAGATTTTTTGATTCTTTTTTAATGAGTACACAAAGGCTATACAAGACAGAAAAGCCCCAATGTCTCCCGGTCACAGCAGGGAGGAGAGCGGCTCGAGAAAGAGACAAAAGGAACCGCGGCTGGTGTCAGAAAGTTCAAGTGTGAGCAAAGGTCCTCAGTATTAAAGGAAAATATAGAGGCTTCCATCTGCAACATCCCCATCCCAGAAGAGAAGAACATACAGAAGGTACTAAGGTGACCAAAGATGGCCAGACTGAGTCCAAGTCCTCAATGTGAAGAGATAATATAGAGGCCTGCATTTAGCACATCCCATCCCAGAAGAGAAGAACATACAGAAGGTACTAAGGTGACCAAAGATGGCCAGACTGAGTCCAAGTCCTCAATGTGAAGGGATAATATAGAGGCCTGCATTTAGCACATCCCATCCCACAAGAGAAGGACTTACAGAAGGTACTAAGGTGACCAAAGATGGCCAGACTGAGTTCAAGTCCTCAATGTGAAGGGATAATATAGAGGCCTGCATTTAGCACATCCCATCCCACAAGAGAAGGACTTACAGAAGGTACTAAGGTGACCAAAGATGGCCAGACTGAGTCCAAGTCCTCAATGTGAAGGGATAATATAGAGGCTTCCATCTGCGACATCCCCATCCCAGAAGAGAAGAACATACAGAAGGTACTAAGGTGACCAAAGATGGCCAGACTGAGTCCAAGTCCTCAATGTGAAGGGATAATATAGAGGCTTCCATCTGCGACATCCCCATCCCAGAAGAGAAGAACATACAGAAGGTACTAAGGTGACCAAAGATGGCCAGACTGAGTCCAAGTCCTCAATGTGAAGGGATAATATAGAGGCCTGCATTTAGCACATCCCATCCCAGGAGAGAAGAACATACAGAAGGTACTAAGGTGACCAAAGATGGCCAGACTGAGTCCAAGTCCTCAATGTGAAGGGATAATATAGAGGCTTCCATCTGCGACATCCCCATCCCAGAAGAGAAGAACATACAGAAGGTACTAAGGTGACCAAAGATGGCCAGACTGAGTCCAAGTCCTCAATGTGAAGGGATAATATAGAGGCTTCCATCTGCAACATCCCATCCCAGAAGAGAAGACCATATAGAAGGTACTAAGGTGACCAAAGATGGCCAGACTGAGTTCAAGTCCTCAATGTGAAGGGATAATATAGAGGCCTGCATTTAGCACATCCCATCCCAGGAGAGAAGAACATACAGAAGGTACTAAGGTGACCAAAGATGGCCAGACTGAGTCCAAGTCCTCAATGTGAAGGGATAATATAGAGGCTCCCATCCTTAAAGAGAAGACCTTATACAAGGTACTAGGGTGACCACAGATGGCCAGACTGGGTTCAGGTCCTCAGTGGGAAGACCATACCAGAAATACTAAGGTAACCAAAGATGACCAGAACCCCTGCGGACAATGACCGGAGGTAATCATTCTGCCCGGTCTAAATTGCACACCACCAGGAACCACTCAAGTTATAGACTGGCAGAATTTCATTAGAAATCTTTTAGGAACGTTTGTTCATTTTTTGAATGGTTAGTGGGGTCAAACTAACTTTAGTTTTTAACCGCAATAATGACAAAATGCGAAGGAGCAGGATGGAAAATTTTTCCTGAACAAATTTCCAACAGTGAAGGTGGTTTTCATTCAGGAAAATCCCTTCATTCGCTTCAAAATCAAATGTTAAAATAAAACAACATTTTTGGCCAGAGTTTTAAAAACCCGCAAAGAGTCAGTATAAGACTGAAAATCAGATTAGATGAGATTTTTTGGGTAGGGGGCAAAAAACGAAAACATGAACTTCTATAACCTGAGTCTGTAAAAGAAAATGAGGGCCACTTGGTACGTATGTTAGAATTATCGGTGGTCCTTCTCTTCTCTCCACCCAGGAGGACTATCACTGCAGAACATCTTCCATACCAGGCCGCCAGGCATTGCACTAGCAGTTTTTTACTTTATTATTCCCCTCACGTGTTCGTCACTCTACACTTCTATATGTGTCTTTTACATGTGAATTGTAGGTTGTGGATCTTTGAGCCTACTGCAAAGTCTAGGCAAAGGATGTGTGGCCCTCAGGTCAGGGTCTGCTGGGCCTTTCGTCTAGGTGCACCTAAGTGTGCCTCCCCGTCAGGAATCTCAGGGGGTCAGGGAGGGGTCCTTCCTCTCCGGGGGGAGGGGGGGGGCATAGGACACACCCTAAGGGCACTTTTTTGTGCGTTCCCAAATCCCTTTCTGGGTTACTTTTAGGGTTTTCTTTTTGTAAATTGCACTTCAGGCTTGTGAAAAAAAATCACTGCATACCCAACATAATATTCCCGAATCTCAAAAACTAAAGAGGACGAGCGATTTGATGAACTGAAATAAAGAGAAAATAAATAAATGTGAAATATTTCTCTTTTTATCCCTTTGACCTCATTATCCAGATACAGTAAGTCGTACATCAGAGGAGTGCGTGGTGCCGTCTGATCGACCCGCCTCATATTGTTCTTCACTCATTAATGATTAAAAGCAAAAGTGCCGCTTAGGAGAAGGATAAAGTATGTGTTGGTGTGAGATCCGTGACAAATTAATGGAAGCTTATCTTGAAATTTCCATTTTAACAGCCTTTATAATGTCAACTTGAAAGTAATGAGCAGCTCCGGCCGAGTGTAGATTGTGGCCAGTCTATCGACTCCGAGATTGATGATTAACACCAAACACGCCCATCCTCCGACTTCACAACACAGGAAAATGTAATCTGACATTTGTAGCTTAATACATACAATTCAAATATTGTGTCTCCATAAAATATCTTCATCTTACTTTTGTACTTACGGTGCCTTGAAAAAGTATTCATACCCCTTGAAATTCTCCACATTTTGTTCCAACCAAAAACATAAATGTATTTTATTGGGATTTTATGTGATGGGCCAACACAAAGTGTCACATAATTGTGAAGTGGAAGGAAAATGATAAATGATACAAATAAATATGTGAAAAGTGTGGGGGAGGGGTATTTGTATTCAGCCCCCTTTACTCTGATACCCCTAACTAAAATCTAGAGGAACCAATTGCCTTCAGAAGTCACCTAATTAGTAAATAGAGTCCACCTGCGTGTCATTTCATCTCAGTATAAATACAGCTGTTCTGTGAAGTCCTCAGACGTTTGTTAGAGAACCTTAGTGAACAAACAGCATCATGAAGGCCAAGGAACACAGCAGACAGGTCAGGGATAAAGTTGTGGAGAAGTATAAAGCAGGGTTAGGTTATAAAAGAATCTCCCAAGCTTTGGACATCTCACGGAGCTCTGTTCAATCCATCATCGGAAAATGGAAAGAGTATGGCACAACTGCAAACCTACCAAGACATGGCCGTCCACCTAAACTGACCGGCCGGGCAAGGAGAGCATTCATCAGAGATCCGTGGTCTTTCCTGGGTACTCCATCCTATCGATGCTTTGAGGACATCTGCCATCCCTCTCATCGGGAGGAAAGTGGTTGGTTCAGTAGGAGGTCCCCGGAGTGTCCGTTCTTATTGCTCTTTAATACGGTTGACAAGTTTCCCGATTGTTTCTGGCAATTAAACCCTGTTATCCAACAAAGGCACATTTGACCTCCTATCTTAAGCCTGTTGAGTCATTGAAGTGAAAGGGGAGTAAAGAAGCAGAAGTGGCAAATTTCCAACGAGATTCAATGTCTGTTTATGATATGGAAATTTATTCAATGGAGTTTTATTTTTTTCATTTTTACGCAAACCCAAAAAGATTCACTAAGCGGTGTTTTGTTGGTGGAATGAATCCTCCCATTATAAGGGGAGAAGGTTGGTGACAGAACAAGCACATCCAATGTTTAGAACTGCAATCAGTATTGATTCCGTCCCATGCTGACTTGTACATTTACTATAGCAGGAATCTGTAGAGGTCTCATAATTGCTATAAGAATACCTGCCAATCCTTCCAGCATCCACCTTCTTCTGCACACAGGTGACAACGCAATCTACAGACTCCTATTGCGGTGGCAGTGTTGTCAGCCAAGTGTGCCCACCCCCACTCTGGGACTGCAGTCAGCGTGTATCCATCATACCTTCTGGCATCCATTGTATCTCCTGGTACCCATCATACCTTCTGGCATCCATTGTATCTCCTGGTACCCATCATACCTTCTGGCATCCATTGTATCTCCTGGTACCCATCATACCTTCTGGCATCCATCGTATCTCCTGGTACCCATCATACCTTCTGGCATCCATCGTATCTCCTGGTACCCATCATACCTTCTGGCATCCATCGTATCTCCTGGTACCCATCATACCTTCTGGCATCCATCGTATCTCCTGGTACCCATCATACCTTCTGGCATCCATCGTATCTCCTGGTACCCATCATACCTTCTGGCATCCATCGTATCTCCTGGTACCCATCATACCTTCTGGCATCCATCGTATCTCCTGGTACCCATCATACCTTCTGGCATCCATCGTATCTCCTGGTACCCATCATACCTTCTGGCATCCATCGTATCTCCTGGTACCCATCATACCTTCTGGCATCCATCGTATCTCCTGGTACCCATCATACCTTCTGGCATCCATCGTATCTCCCGGTACCCATCATACCTTCTGGCATCCATCGTATCTCCTGGTACCCACATAGTACCTTGTGGCATCCATCGTATCTCCTGGTACCCACATAGTACCTTGTGACATCCATCATATCTCCTGGTACCCATAGTACCTTGTGACATCCATCGTATCTCCTGGTACCCATAGTACCTTGTGACATCCATCGTATCTCCTGGTACCCATAGTACCTTGTGACATCCATCGTATCTCCTGGTACCCATAGTACCTTGTGACATCCATCGTATCTCCTGGTACCCTTAGTACCTTGTGACATCCATCGTATCTCCTGGTACCCATAGTACCTTGTGACATCCATCGTATCTCCTGGTACCCTTAGTACCTTGTGACATCCATCGTATCTCCTGGTACCCATAGTACCTTGTGACATCCATCGTATCTCCTGGTACCCTTAGTACCTTGTGACATCCATCGTATCTCCTGGTACCCATAGTACCTTGTGACATCCCTCGTATCTCCTGGTACCCATAGTACCTTGTGACATCCAGCGTATCTCCTGGTACCCATAGTACCTTGTGACATCCAGCGTATCTCCTGGTACCCATAGTACCTTGTGACATCCATCGTATCTCCTGGTACCCATAGTACCTTGTGACATCCATCGTATCTCCCGACATTCATCATACTTCCTGGTATTTGTCATACCTCCTGGTACCCACCATATCTCCTGGCATCCATTGTACCTCCTGGTACACATCATACCTCTTGGCCTATTCTCTAGGTGCAGGTCAGAATAAAGCGGAACTCCGGGTATAGTGAGAAATATACTGGTTTGGTGTCATCTGCTGAAGGATTTGTTATTCTGTCCGGCCAGTTTGATGATTCATATACCTCTGCCAGGCAGTGCAGCCAGGATGGTGACACCACTTTATCTAATAGATTGTCACCTCTCTACCTGCAGCCTGAGCCGCTTTCTTGGTTTGGCCCACCTGTCTGCACATGTAACAGCAGCACAGCTGATTGGCTCCTGGCGTTGCCCCTCCCCCTCTCAGTCTGCTGTGTAGGGGATGATAGGAACATAGATTCAGGTACTTATATTAGCTGTATGTCAATTGTAAAGATAAATCGGATCATTTGTTAAATGAATACAAAACTGCATGAATTGAGGTTTATGTCTGCATGGAGTTTGGCTGATGACGAGTCCCGCGGTGAATATAATCTGACGGCTTTAAGCTTTTGTAATGAAAGGAAAGCTCAGGCAGGTGCAGCAGATCGAACTGTCCCCAGACGCCGTGCGTTCATTTGGCTAGGAGGTTCATTTGCATGTAAATAGCGTGGACTGTGCTGCCTTCTCAGAGAAGGAAAAATGGCGAGCGGAGTCCATACCGAGAATTGTTCCTCCATGGCAACCCCGGGAAGAAGTGCAGAAAAACCAGACGCATCTCCAAACGGGCAGAGATTGGTGGAATGAGGCCAGCGGTAAGGAGCGCGGCAGATCTGGCCACCATTGGTGGAATGGCACTGGGGGGTGAGGAGCGCGGCAGATCTGGCTGCCATCGGTGGTAGGACACTAAGGGTGAGGAGCGCGGCAGATCTGGCCACCATTGGTGGAATGGCACTGGGGGGTGAGGAGCGCGGCAGATCTGGCTGCCATCGGTGGTAGGACACTAAGGGTGAGGAGCGCGGCAGATCTGGCCACCATTGGTGGAATGGCACTGGGGGGTGAGGAGCGCGGCAGATCTGGCTGCCATCGGTGGTAGGACACTAAGGGTGAGGAGCGCAGCAGATCTGGCGACCATCCCTGGAAGGACGCTGGGGCTGAGGAGCGCGGCAGATCTGGCTGCCATTGGTGGAAGGATGTTGGGGGTTAGGAGAGTGGCAGGACGCTGGGGGTGAGGAGCGCGGCAGATCTGGCCACCATCGCTGGAAGGATGTTGGGGGTTAGGAGCGTGGCAGATCTGGCCACCATCGCTGGATGGACATTGGGGGTTAGGAGATCGGCAGATCTTGCCACCATCGCTGGAAGGACGTTGGGGGTTAGGAGCATGGCAGATCTGGCCGCCATTGGTGGAAGGGCACTGGAGGTGAGGAGAGCGGCAGATCTGGCCACCATCGGTGGAAGGACGCTGGGGTTGAGGAGCACGGTAGATCTGGCCGCTATCGGTGGAAGGACACTGGGGGTGAGGAGAGCGGCAGATCTGGCTGCCATCAGTGGAAGGACGCTGGGGGTGAGGAGTGCGGCAGATCTGGCCGCCATTGGTGGAAGGGCACTGGGGGTGAGGAGCGCGGCAGATCTGGCCACCATTGGTGGAATGGCACTGGGGGGTGAGGAGCGCGGCAGATCTGGCTGCCATCGGTGGTAGGACACTAAGGGTGAGGAGCGCAGCAGATCTGGCCACCATCCCTGGAAGGACGCTGGGGCTGAGGAGCGCGGCAGATCTGGCTGCCATTGGTGGAAGGATGTTGGGGGTTAGGAGAGTGGCAGGACGCTGGGGGTGAGGAGCGCGGCAGATCTGGCCACCATCGCTGGAAGGATGTTGGGGGTTAGGAGCGTGGCAGATCTGGCCACCATCGCTGGATGGACATTGGGGGTTAGGAGATCGGCAGATCTTGCCACCATCGCTGGAAGGACGTTGGGGGTTAGGAGCATGGCAGATCTGGTCGCCATTGGTGGAAGGGCACTGGAGGTGAGGAGAGCGGCAGATCTGGCCACCATCGGTGGAAGGACGCTGGGGTTGAGGAGCACGGTAGATCTGGCCGCTATCGGTGGAAGGACACTGGGGGTGAGGAGAGCGGCAGATCTGGCTGCCATCAGTGGAAGGACGCTGGGGGTGAGGAGCGCGGCAGATCTGGCCACCATTGGTGGAATGGCACTGGGGGGTGAGGAGCGCGGCAGATCTGGCTGCCATCGGTGGTAGGACACTAAGGGTGAGGAGCGCAGCAGATCTGGCCACCATCCCTGGAAGGACGCTGGGGCTGAGGAGCGCGGCAGATCTGGCTGCCATTGGTGGAAGGATGTTGGGGGTTAGGAGAGTGGCAGGACACTGGGGGTGAGGAGCGCGGCAGATCTGGCCACCATCGCTGGAAGGATGTTGGGGGTTAGGAGCGTGGCAGATCTGGCCACCATCGCTGGATGGACATTGGGGGTTAGGAGATCGGCAGATCTTGCCACCATCGCTGGAAGGACGTTGGGGGTTAGGAGCATGGCAGATCTGGCCGCCATTGGTGGAAGGGCACTGGAGGTGAGGAGAGCGGCAGATCTGGCCACCATCGGTGGAAGGACGCTGGGGTTGAGGAGCACGGTAGATCTGGCCGCTATCGGTGGAAGGACACTGGGGGTGAGGAGAGCGGCAGATCTGGCTGCCATCAGTGGAAGGACGCTGGGGGTGAGGAGTGCGGCAGATCTGGCCGCCATTGGTGGAAGGGCACTGGGGGTGAGGAGTGCGGCAGATCTGGCCGCCATTGGTGGAAGGGCACTGGGGGTGAGGAGAGCGGCAGATCTGGCTGCCATCAGTGGAAGGACGCTGGGGGTGAGGAGCGCTGTAGATCTGGCCACAATCGGTGGAAGGACGCTGGGAGTGAGGAGCGCTGTAGATCTGGCTGCCAGCGGTGGAAGGACGCTGGGAGTGAGGAGCGTGGCAGATCTGGCCTCCGTCAGTGAAGGGACGCTGGAGGTGAAGAGCACTTTAGATCTGGCCACCGTCAGTGGAAGGACGCTGGGAGTGAGGAGCGCTGTAGATCTGGCTGCCAGCGGTGGAAGGATGCTGGGAGTGAGGAGCGTGGTAGATCTGGCCTCCGTCAGTGAAGGGACGCTGGGAGTGAGGAGCGTGGCAGATCTGGCCACCGTCTGTGGAATATTGCCGGCGGTGAGGAGCGCGGCAGATGTGGCCACTATCGGTGGAAGGGCGCTAGGGATGAATGGCTCCGGTGTACATTACAGCCAGCGGGAAGGGTTAATCGCACGGCCTCAACTCTGCATAAACTTTTGCCCTCTGGATGTGTACTTATTGGCTGCGGTACAAGTTTTGTGCTGTAATACACGCCTTAACGATACGGTTCAACTGCCGGTCAGGCTCAGGGGCTGGCAGCCAGCCAGACCGCAATCAACGTGACACACATCCCCCTCCTCCCCCCCACACTCTTCTCAGATCATCCTTCCAGACGCTCCATCACTCAGAGCTCTTCTCTTCTATTTTATTCTAGAAGTAGAGTGCAGCCGCCGGCCCACGCGGGCCTCCTTCTCATCGGGGCAGTAAGTGAGCGGAGCCGCTCTCTCCTTTACTGGATTTGTTGATGTGATGAAGGCCGGGGAGAGTTCAGAACCCAAACAGGACAGGACGAGGGGAAGGGACGGGGAAGAGGACGAGGGGAAAGGGGGGAGACGGGGATGAAGGGAAAGGGATGAGGGGAAAGAGATGAGGGGAAAGGGCGGGGACGGGGATGAGGGGAAAGGGTGGGGATGAGGGGAAAGGGTGGGGATGAGGGGAAAGGGCAAGGATGAGGGGAAAGGGACGAGGGGAAAGGGCAGGGACGAGGGCAAAGGACAGGGACGGGGACGAGGGCAAAAGACAGGGACGGGGACAAGGGGAAAGGGCACGGACGATGGTAAAGGGACGAGGGTAAAGGGACGAGGGGAAAGGGTAAGAGAAGGGGAAAGAGCAAGAGAAGGGGAAAGGACAGGGATGGGGACGAGGGGAAAGGGACAAGGGGAAAGGGCATGGACGAGGGGAAAGGGACGAGGGAAAGGGGTAAGAGAAGGGGAAAGAGCAAGATAAGGGGAAAGGACAGGGATGGGGACGAGAGAAAGTGACAAGAGGAAAGGGCACGGACCAGGGGAAAGGGACGAGGGGAAAGGGTAAGAGAAGGGGAAAGAGCAAGAGAAGGGGAAAGAGCAAGAGAAGGGGAAAGGACAGGGATGGGGACGAGGGGAAAGGGACAAGGGGAAAGGGCATGGACGAGGGGAAAGGGACGAGGGGAAAGGGACGAGGGGAAAGGGACGAGGGGAAAGGGTAAGAGAAGGGGAAAGCGCAAGAGAAGGGGAAAGCGCAAGAGAAGGGGAAAGCGCAAGAGAAGGGGAAAGCGCAAGAGAAGGGGAAAGCGCAAGAGAAGGGGAAAGCGCAAGAGAAGGGGAAAGCGCAAGAGAAGGGGAAAGGGCAGGAGAAGGGGAAAGGGCAGGAGAAGGGGAAAGGGAAGGCCCAGCGCCCCTTCGACTCCTACAGCACGGCCATTATACCATGATTATTAGACGGGGATTGGAGGCTGAAAATCTGCCGCTTCCCGTTGGAGCCAAAGATGGTGACAAAACAGCGAGAACCATAAATCTGCTTTTTAGATATTTTCAATGAACTTGTACTTTGTTATTCCTGGAAATGTATGTCAGGGCAAAATTAAATACATCTCCAGCACGTCTTTGCCAGCCATGCACGCTTCCTCAGGGGGAAAGGGATGGAGGGGGGGGAGGGGAATAGAGAGGGGGAGTAAGGGAGAGGGAGGGGGGGAGAGGGAGGGGGAGAGAGGGAGGGGAGAGAGAGGGGGGAGAGAGAGAGGGAGGGGAGAGAGAGAGAGAGAGGGGAGAGAGAGAGAGAGAGAGGGGAGAGAGAGAGGGAGGGGGAGAGAGAGAGACTGAGAGGGGGGGGAGAGGGAGGGAGAGAGAGGGAGGGGAAAGAGAGAGGGGGGAGAGAGAGAGGGGAAAGAGAGGGAGAGGGAGGGAGAGAGAGGGAGGAGAGAGAGAGAGGGAGGAGAGAGAGAGAGGGAGGAGAGAGAGAGGGAGGAGAGAGAGAGAGAGAGAGGGGGGAGAGGGAGTGAGAGAGAGGGAGAGAGGGGGGTGAGAGAGAGGGAGGGGGGAGGAAGGGAGGGGGGAGGAAGGGAGAGGAGAGAGAGAGGGATGGAGGGGGGGTGGGGAGAGAGGGATGGAGGGGGGTGGGGAGAGAGGGAGGGGGTGGGAGAGGGGGAGAGAGAGGGGGGAAGGGGGAGGGGGAGAGATAGAGGGGAGGGAGGGGGGAGAGAGAGAGAGAGACTAGGGAGGGAGAATAACATTTTTACAAGCTTGGGATTATTATTGTATAGATGTTTCTCTAGCCAAGTTCCCCGATCTATTGGCCCTCAGGCCGAGTGGGCGACCTTTACACCTCGGACACACCTCCTTCCAATTGCACAAGTCACATGATATTGTGTTGTGTTTTGTTCTTCCTCTGCGTTACAGTGTACGGCCAGAAGACCATCCAACAACTAATTTTACAACCAAAGATACTACATTAGATGCTACAAGAGCCTCTACTCTTCTGGAAAGGCTTTGGATTGAATGCAAGGACACGGTTGATGGGTTTTGTTTTAATTCAGCAATCACACTGCTTAGGTTGGACATGGATTCTGGGCCATAAGGCCTGAATAAAAGGTCAGGATTCAGTCTCAGGTGGACAGGTTCTCGGTGGGTTGAGGTCTGAGCACTGTGCAGAGCATTCAAGGTCCTTCATGGTAGAAAGAGTAAAAAGGGGCCTGTAGGTAGTTTGATTGGCAGAGGCTCCCAATGTGGTTGTTCAAGGATAGGCACAAATTGTCTGCTTTAGTAAAACATTCAATTATTTTTATTCAATGAAAAAAAATGCATTTTGTGGCTTTAAATTGCCACTTCCTCAGGTGATAAATTGGTGTAGAGTTTGTGGCAGTGATGTTATCTAGGTGGATCACATGTTGCCCACACCTAGATGACTGCCACAAACTCTACACCAATTTTATCACCTGAGGAAGTGGCAATTTAAAGCCACAAAAAGTGTTTTTTTTTTTTTTTTTTTTATCATTGGAACAACTGCATCAGGCACCTCTGCCAATCAAACTACCTTCAGGCCCCTTTGGCACTGGATCTTTCTACCACTTTGTTCACCCAACTGAGAACCTCCACAGGGCACCCAGGATGTGAATGTCTGAGGCATAGAGAACGACCGCACTGACCCTATGGGGAGACAGGCTTTCTCCACCCGCACACTAGGAAGGCAGCGTGTTCCCCCTAGCTGGGTGACCACAGTTGTAATTCTATTTTGACCTTTTTTCCTTGTGGGAAGCCCTGTATCCTGGTTTCTGAATGAATCTATTACACTATAAGGCCTCTCCCGCCTCCCTCTTTTCTATTTTGTGGGAAAATTAGCTTTCCCAGGAACCCCTGGCCAGCTCCTTAGGATCCTTTAGTCTGCGATCTACCACCACGCCCTAGACCCTATTCAAGATCTTTCGCTCTTATGCCATGCAAAACAATTCAGTACCGGCCCAGAAGGGGGCGTACCCAAGTGATGTCACAATGCAGGCCAGACATATATTAGATAAATGTCACTATAAGATCTAAAGTTAAGGACTTTCATTCACAGATACCAGGGTCCAAACCATGTAACACAGCCCTGTCCATTATTCCTATTCCATAAATCTAGGAAGTAGGAACACCACATTAAGGCAGGTGGCATTCCATTGACTTCTACCAAACCCAACCTTGTCCACAAGACCTTCAGAGGGTGTAAATCATGGTTAGTCTCTACCAAGCTGATGCACTCCAGCTGATGCTCGTCATTGGCGATCTTTGGCTTTTGTGTGGCTGGTGGCCCATGGAAACCCATGATGTGTAACTCCTGGTAAGCGGTATTTGTGGTGATTCCACACACAGTGGTGAGCTTGGCAGTGAAGTCTTCTGAGGACTCTTCCACTTTCAAATACTACACTCAACAGTCGTCTTTTGGGACTTTTGTGGCCTTCAGCTTCACAACTGGACTTCCATTGCTCCTCAAAGTTCACTTCTCATTAACTTCAGAGCTGAACAAGTCGTCTCCAGTGGGGAAGAAATTTGACAAATTGACTACTTGGAGTTAGTATAGGAATAGGATAGTATACTGCACCACACTGAAAGGCACTAAGCTCTTCACTACCACCCAAAGGATTAGAATCAGATCCAGAATAACAGCAGGGAATCTATCATTTCTGAGGTCAGCATAAGCAGCCCCCTGCTCTGCTCTTGCTTCTAAAACTTGCAGACACCACCCCCATCCATTCATGTCCAGGGGCTCAACACACACCAGAGCTCAGCAAAGTGTTTGCATTGCGGCTCTACACACCAGTGATAACACAGCGGCAGTCATTTTTGGCCACAATGGTGTAACATTTCCGAAATTCTTGTGAAGAAATGTGACCCCCAACTATCCACGCCGCCCGAAAAGAAACATTCCTGACTCCCTAAACAGAGTGAGGCGTCCCCCTGCTGCCATCATGTCCCCGACGGATTGCCAATAAACATAGAATGGAGGGATGTGTTTTCTCCGGGCCGAGGTTACAAAAATATTTTCTCTTTAGGGAATGTCGGTAATTTATTTCAAGACCTAAACTTCAACTGTGCGCAGAAAACAAACAGCCTGGAATCTATTTATTTACAAAGGACAGAAAAATCCATCCACAGGTACCAATTATATCGCCATGCAAGCCAAGGCAACTGCGCACTTCCATTTACAGGCCCCCCAACAATGGGCAACTCTTAGTTGGTCCCTTTTGTTCTGTAAATACTGTGTATACCATTAACATGGATTTGTTATATCTGTTTAATACGTGCAAGAAAATAACTGCTGATCCTGCCAGAAATCTTGCCAGATAAGCTCTTCATGTCCAAGTATTGGGCAGAGGTGTCTTTGATCTTCAGGCTGTAAAACGGTCGTACATCCGCATGCAGGTCTTTGCTGCGTGTTAGCTCCTAGCCTGATGAAGGGATAGACGTGGTCTGAAATGTCGCTGTGTAAAGAGGGAGCTTGACTGGGGTGTATCTCAGTTTTGTATGCTTGAGGGTCCCCTGGGTTGCCAAAGGTGGTATCATCCTGGCCCCAGATAAAGTATGAGCTTCTGACGTACTTTTAACCTTCAGGTAGTAAATGACTGCCTGGCTTCACCTTTTCTACGTTGCAGAAAGCTAGCAGTGCCCAACGGGAGAAAAACTGGGGCTCTGGGGCCAGACCGGAGAACTCCATATAGTTCCTGCAGTAGTTTATAAGCTGAACAGTTCATATTTGGCAGCGGTTTGTGTTCACACTGGCAAAGTAAAGGGTTGCTTTAAGCTGTCCGTGATTTTTTCGGCAGTTGTCTGTCAAAAAAATACTTTTTGGGTTGGCAAACCCGCTTGCCAGCAACCATGCAAAAACTGAAAGAATTCCGGAGGCAGCTGGTCTTTAATCAGCTCCTTATTTTGCAGATGGAAAAAAGTTAAACCGCAGAGCTGACACTCTAAAAAAAAAACACATTGTGCCTCTACTCTTACACCTCCGTTAAATATATTAATGTCCTGTGACAGCGCAGATTACACCGAGGACACTGGACGGTTGGGAAGATCCCGCAGAGGACACTGGAGAAAGTTCACAAGGATCACGCAGAGGACACAGGAGGAAGGTTAGGAAGATCATACAGAGGACACTGGGGGAAGGTCAGAAAGATCAAACAGAGGATACTGGAGGAAAATCAGGAAGATCACACAGAGGACACTGGAGGAAGATCGGGAAGATGACACAGAGGACACTAGGAAGAAAGTAGGGAAGATCATACAGAGGACACTGGAGGAAAGTTTAGAAGATTACACAGAGGACACTGGAGGAAGGTCAGGAGGATCACACAGAGGACACTGGAGGAAAGTTGGGAAGATCATACAGAGGACACTGGAGGAAAGTTAGGAAGATCATACAGAGGACACTGGAGGAAGGTTGGGATTATCACACAGAGGGCACTGGAGAAAAGTTGGGAAGATTACACAGAGGACACTAGAGGAAGATCACACAGAGGACACTGGAGAAAGGTCGGGAATATCACACAGAGGACACTGGAGGAAGGTCGGGAATATCACACAGAGGGCACTGGAGAAAGGTCGGGAATATCACACAGAGGACACTGGAGGAAGGTCGGGAAGATCACACAGAGGGCACTGGAGAAAGGTTGGGAATATCACACAGAGGACACTGGAGGAAGGTCGGGAATATCACACAGAGGGCACTGGAGAAAGGTCGGGAATATCACACAGAGGACACTGGAGGAAGGTCGGGAAGATCACACAGAGGGCACTGGAGAAAGGTTGGGAATATCACACAGAGGACACTGGAGGAAGGTCGGGAATATCACACAGAGGGCACTGGAGAAAGGTCGGGAATATCACACAGAGGACACTGGAGGAAGGTCGGGAAGATCACACAGAGGGCACTGGAGAAAGGTTGGGAATATCACACAGAGGACACTGGAGGAAGGTCGGGAATATCACACAGAGGGCACTGGAGAAAGGTCGGGAATATCACACAGAGGACACTGGAGAAAGGTCGGGAATATCACACAGAGGGCACTGGAGAAAGGTCGGGAATATCACACAGAGGACACTGGAGGAAGGTCGGGAAGATCACACAGAGGGCACTGGAGAAAGGTTGGGAATATCACACAGAGGACACTGGAGGAAGGTCGGGAATATCACACAGAGGACACTGGAGAAAGGTCGGGAATATCACACAGAGGGCACTGGAGGAAGGTCGGGAATATCACACAGAGGGCACTGGAGAAAGGTCGGGAATATCACACAGAGGGCACTGGAGAAAGGTCGGGAATATCACACAGAGGACACTGGAGAAAGGTCGGGAAGATTACACAGAGGACACCAGAGGAAGATCACACAGAGGACACTGGAGGAAGGTCGGGAAGATCACACAGAGGACACTGGAGGAAGGTCGGGAATATCACACAGAGGACACTGGAGAAAGGTCGGGAAGATCACACAGAGGGCACTGGAGGAAGGTCGGGAAGATCACACAGAGGGCACTGGAGAAAGGTCGGGAATATCACACAGAGGGCACTGGAGAAAGGTCGGGAAGATCACACAGAGGACACTGGAGAAAGGTCGGGAAGATCACACAGAGGACACTGGAGAAAGGTCGGGAAGATCACACAGAGGGCACTGGAGGAAGGTCGGGAATATCACACAGAGGACACTGGAGGAAGGTCGGGAAGATCACACAGAGGGCACTGGAGGAAGGTCGGGAATATCACACAGAGGGCACTGGAGGAAGGTCGGGAAGATCACACAGAGGGCACTGGAGAAAGGTCGGGAAGATCACACAGAGGGCACTGGAGAAAGGTCAGGAATATCACACAGAGGACACTGGAGAAAGGTCGGGAATATCACACAGAGGGCACTGGAGAAAGGTCAGGAATATCACACAGAGGACACTGGAGAAAGGTCGGGAATATCACACAGAGGGCACTGGAGAAAGGTCGGGAATATCCCACAGAGGGCACTGGAGAAAGGTCGGGAATATCACACAGAGGGCACTGGAGGAAGGTCGGGAATATCACACAAAGGGCACTGGAGAAAGGTCGGGAATATCACACAGAGGGCACTGGAGGAAGGTCGGGAAGATCACACAGAGGACACTGGAGGAAGGTCGGGAACATCACACAGAGGACACTGGAGGAAGGTCGGGAATATCACACAAAGGGCACTGGAGAAAGGTCGGGAATATCACACAGAGGGCACTGGAGGAAGGTCGGGAAGATCACACAGAGGACACTGGAGGAAGGTCGGGAACATCACACAAAGGGCACTGGAGAAAGGTCGGGAATATCACACAGAGGGCACTGGAGGAAGGTCGGGAAGATCACACAGAGGACACTGGAGGAAGGTCGGGAACATCACACAGAGGACACTGGAGGAAGGTCGGGAATATCACACAAAGGGCACTGGAGAAAGGTCGGGAATATCACACAGAGGGCACTGGAGGAAGGTCGGGAAAATCACACAGAGGACACTGGAGGAAGGTCGGGAACATCACACAAAGGGCACTGGAGAAAGGTCAGGAATATCACACAGAGGGCACTGGAGAAAGGTCGGGAATATCACACAAAGGGCACTGGAGAAAGGTCAGGAATATCACACAGAGGACACTGGAGAAAGGTCGGGAACATCACACAGAGGACACTGGAGGAAGGTCGGGAATATCACACAGAGGACACTGGAGGAAGGTCGGGAATATCACACAGAGGGCACTGGAGAAAGGTCGGGAATATCACACAGAGGGCACTGGAGGAAGGTCGGGAAGATCACACAGAGGACACTGGAGAAAGGTCGGGAATATCACACAAAGGGCACTGGAGAAAGGTCGGGAATATCACACAAAGGGCACTGGAGAAAGGTCGGGAATATCACACAGAGGGCACTGGAGGAAGGTCGGGAAGATCACACAGAGGACACTGGAGAAAGGTTGGGAAGATTACACCAAGGACACTAGAGGAAGGACGGGAAGATCACACGTTGGGTATGGACATTCAACACCTTCAGAAATCTCGTCTACCTCCTCAGATTTCAGCAACCATTAGGTGTGGTTCAGAAATGTAGAATAAAAAGTACAGTGACTATTTATGAAACGAAATCCCCTTCATTGACATGGGGAGTATACAAAGAGAAATGGATACTATATAATTACAGGGTGAACGTAAGATTTCCACCGACAATTATATAACGTTCTTATGTGTTCATTGCAGACAGGCTTAGGGCCAAGTCTCAGCTATAGAGATCAGTTTGCTGCTCTCGTTACACGAAGCCACATGGCGGTTTCACTCATAAAATAAAATAATTACAACAGATAACGTTACCTATTTTCAAAGAGTGTATGTAGAGCCAAAACTTTTTTTTTGTTTTGTTTTTTTTTTACAGTAGGAAGGGATTAGAACCATTATCAGGTAGTTCTTTTATTTTATTTTTTGCTGTATGTATGTAACCTCTTGGACCTCTTGGACGGTTGTCACCACAACATCTTCTCCATCAGAAGATTTTAGCTGACAACTTTAAAATTTCTTATTTGCTCTCACTGTCTGTCTCGGTAACAATGGTCAGCAGGACAAATGAAGGATGAATCTTCTAAGCAGGGATGCAGATAATAAAATACTTGGCAGAGGGTCTAACCCTTCCCCCAATATAGTCTTTACACTTAAAATTCACATAAAAGTGGTTTTCCCACATTTGTTTCGCCATATTTTTATACACAAATCTATAGGCACTCTCTCTGAAGGGCTACACTTATCAAATTCAACTTTGTGGGTGGCCCTATCAACACCCACATCCCCCCCACCGAAAAATCAAAGGAACCGGGGAGAAAACGGTCAGCCGAATCCATCATCCAATCAAATGCAGCCGCTCTCCAGGTATTCTAAAAGAGGTCGTGCCAGTTATCAGAATACAATGGCCACAGTGGAAGATTCACCATCTCTGCTATATGGCGTGGATGGAGGAATCTGATGGATATTTTTTATTCAGTCTACAGGCCGAAAAAAAACCCCAAAAAATCCCCACGCCAAATTTCTCCTCATTTATCAGACTTGGATATCAAATTCCCAACCCTCAAGATTCAAGGAGACTCTGTTGTCCATTTAACTTTACAGAGCGCTGACCCCTTGGGATCCCCTTTCTCTTCACCCCTAGGTCTCTTGCACCCTTCCCCCCACCTTCTTGTTTCCTGTATTCTTTCTCCAATCATCTCTCCATTTTTGCATCCTCAACATTCACCTCTTAGACCTCTATCCTTCTCCCCACACATTTTATAAACGATCCTTCATTTTATATCAATACACATTAGCTGCACCTTTAAGAAATAAAATCAGGGAAAATATTTTCCCCGATTTTCTCTCTGAACAGACCCGATCTAGGTAGGTGTCTCAGTGGAGGCAGCAGCTCTCATCATCGTACACACGCAACCATCTGCGCGGAACACCCCCAAATTTATCTTTACACCTGTAAAAAAAAAACAGGACTCTGAACTCCGGATCCCTCTATCTACCTATAAGATCGTATAGTTGACTCTCTGAACAGATCTAAAAACTTGTCATAACATTATTGGGAGGATGGAGTATGGAGGACCTCAGTTAAGAAGGATGGAGTGCCCCAGTAATGGGGGGTGGAGGACCTCAGTTATGGGGGGTGGAGAAGCTCAGTTATGGAAGGACGGAGTGCCCCAGTTATGGGGGGATGGATGACCTCGGCTATGGGGGATGGAATACCCCAGTTATTTGGGGGAGGGGGCTCAGCTATGGGAGATGGAGGAGCTCAGTTAAGGAGGATGGAGTGCCCCAGTTATGAGATATGAAGGACCTCAGCTATGGGGGATGGAGACACTCAGTTATGGAGGGCTGGAGTGCCCCAGTTATGGGGCATGGAGGAGCTCAATTATAGGAGTGGAGGAGCTCAGTTATGGAAGGAGGGAGTACCCCAGTTAGGGGGGATGGAGGGGCACAGTTATTTGGGGGGGGGGGGGCTCAGCTATGGGAGATGGAGGAGCTCAGTTAGGGGGGGGGATGGAGGAGCTCAGTTATGGGGGATGGAGGAGTTCAGTTTTGGGGGATGGAGGAGTTCAGTTATGGGGGATGAAGGAGGTCAGTTATGGGGGATGGAGGAGCTCAGTTATGGGGATGGAGAACCTCAGCTATGGGGGACGGAGAAGCTCAGTTATGGGGGATGGAGGAGATCAGTTATGGGGGGATGGAGGAGATCAGTTATGGGGGATGGAGGAGCTCAGTTATGGGGGATGGAGATCAGTTATGGGGGACGGAGAAGCTCAGTTATGGGGGATGGAGGAGTTCAGTTATGGGGGGATGGAGGAGATCAGTTATGGGGGATGAAGGAGGTCAGTTATGGGGGATGGAGGAGCTCAGTTATGGGGGATGGAGAACCTCAGCTATGGGGGATGGAGGAGTTCAGTTATGGGGGATGGAGAAGCTCAGTTATGGAGGGCTGGAGTGCCCCAGTTATGGGGCATGGAGGAGCTCAATTATAGGAGTGGAGGAGCTCAGTTATGGAAGGAGGGAGTACCCCAGTTAGGGGGGATGGAGGGGCACAGTTATTTGGGGGGGGGGGCTCAGCTATGGGAGATGGAGGAGCTCAGTTAGGGGGGGGGATGGAGGAGCTCAGTTATGGGGGATGGAGGAGTTCAGTTTTGGGGGATGGAGGAGTTCAGTTATGGGGGATGAAGGAGGTCAGTTATGGGGGATGGAGGAGCTCAGTTATGGGGATGGAGAACCTCAGCTATGGGGGACGGAGAAGCTCAGTTATGGGGGATGGAGGAGATCAGTTATGGGGGGATGGAGGAGGTCAGTTATGGGGGATGGAGGAGCTCAGTTATGGGGGATGGAGAACCTCAGCTATGGGGGATGGAGGAGTTCAGTTATGGGGGATGGAGAAGCTCAGTTATGGAGGGCTGGAGTGCCCCAGTTATGGGGGATGGAAGAGCTCAGTTTTGGGGGATGGAAGAGCTCAGTTTTGGGGGATGGAAGACACATGGCCATACAATGAATTTGGATGAAAAGTGGTTAATTCTTAAACTGTGTAAGGGGGTCTTTACTGTTAGAGCAGTAAGGCTGTGGATCTTCCTTCCAAAGTTGGTGTCGTTAGCGGGGAGTGTAGATAAAATGCACAGAGATATGGATGATGGTAATGACATAAACACACACTGGACTGGATGGACTGGTGTCTTTATTGAACCTTACCAACTATCTAAAAGAAAACAAGATCTTTGTGTGTATGGCCAGCCTAAGATTGCAGCCTGTACACATGATGGGTCTGTGCTGAGCCAAAGACTTGCAGGATGACCCCGAGGATTACAAGGTATAAATATATACAGAGTGGAAGTTTTCATGTTTTATTTTCATAGAACATATTTGGAGTTTAATGCTCATCAAGTGAAGATCTCTGAAGAGGGTTGTATGTTTCCAAGGTGACTATTATCTAATGCGATTTTAGAAAGCCCTGATGGTAATGGATTTCTTCCCCCCCAACCTTCCCCAGGTCTGACCGTCTAGTGCTGATGTCACAGAAAATGAAGGGAAGCTTCCAGCGGACGGGTTTATGGAGCACAGAGGTGAGCCGGTGTCATACCTGACGCACCTTGTCCGGGAGACAGGACGGCTCCATGCCACATCAGACACTCAATACTTTCATTTATATTTGTAGGGATTTTCTGGACAACCTATGTTAGAGTTTCAGAGCCAATGAAAGAATGAAGGCGAGTCACATTCCTTCGACCAATAGACAACCAGCTGACAGTATTAATCTCATTAAACAGATAAAACCGGGATATACCGTATTCTAAATGAGTCACAAGGGAGGAGTGCACTCAACATTATCAAACACCAACCACACCTCCAATCACATCTCTAGCCGTAAATTCTTCTATACCGGCCAATGCACCTAAAGAGTAACTCCACTTTTGTTGAGGAAACCCCTCAGGTTTGAGGTTGTGGCAGGTTGGGGACCTCTGAGGGAGCCCAGACTGGTGACCTTAGAAAGTTAGAGGTAGGTTGCTCCAGCTCTGCACAGGTAGGCACTGTGTCAATCAGGACTGAAATGGTATCCTTAAGCCTGGGTGTAATGTCAGCAGACTGAGGCCCCCGAGGCAAAGACTCATCTAAAAACAGGACAGGTTACATTTCTCCTCTTCCTCCGCTGGGTACACAGAGATAGCTGCAGGCAATTCAGAGAGACTCTGAAGTATATTGAGAATGAAGAAGCACGCTTGCGCCCCCTGTGTTCTGAGTCCGCTATCTTCGAGGTGGTTTTTGCCATATGGTTGCAGAAAATTGCTCCCTGGATAACGCAAGGCAGGAGGTCACGCTTGGAGGAGTTGGGGAAGACTTCAAGGACGTGAGGACTCTAGAAGGGGACAATTGTCCAGGCTGTCAGGCCCTTGGGCAGAGACACTGCAAACTGCCACAGAACTGAGAGTGGATAAGGAGCCAAGAAGTCACACAGGACCACTCCCACTGCGCCTATGATCCACCATGCTGCCAAGTGCAAATGTATAGGCCCAGCAAGGGGTACCCACAAACTGCAGCAGTTCTCCAGAACATGCCCCGTTCTCCAGAAGATGCCCCGTTCTCCAGAAGATGCCCCGCTCTCCAGAAGATGCCCCGCTCTCCAGAAGATGCCCCGCTCTCCAGAAGATGCCCCGCTCTCCAGAACATGCCCCGTTCTCCAGAACATGCCCCGTTCTCCAGAACATGCCCCGTTCTCCAGAAGATGCCCCGCTCTCCAGAAGATGCCCCGCTCTCCAGAAGATGCCCCGCTCTCCAGAAGATGCCCCGTTCTCCAGAAGATACCCCGCTCTCCAGAAGATGCCCCGCTCTCCAGAAGATGCCCCGTTCTCCAGAAGATACTCTGTTCTCCAGAAGATACTCTGTTCTCCAGAAGATGCCCTGTTCTCCAGAACATGCCCTGTTCTCCAGAAGATGCCCTGTTCTCCAGAAGATGCCCTGTTCTCCAGAAGACGCCCTGTTCTCCAGAACATGCCCTGTTTTCCAGAACATGCCCTGTTCTCCAGAACATGCCCTGTTTTCCAGAACATGCCCTGTTTTCCAGAACATGCCCTGTTCTCCAGAACATGCCCTGTTCTCCAGAAGATGCCCTGTTCTCCAGAAGATGCTCTGTTCTCCAGAACATGCCCTGTTCTCCAGAAGATGCCCTGTTCTCCAGAAGATGCCCTGTTCTCCAGAAGACGCCCTGTTCTCCAGAACATGCCCTGTTCTCCAGAAGATGCCCTGTTTTCCAGAACATGCCCTGTTCTCCAGAACATGCCCTGTTCTCCAGAACATGCCCTGTTCTCCAGAACATGCCCTGTTCTCCAGAACATGCCCTGTTCTCCAGAACATGCCCTGTTCTCCAGAAGATGCTCTGTTCTCCAGAAGATGCCCTGTTCTCCAGAACATGCCCTGTTCTCCAGAAGATGCCCTACAGACAAGCTGGAGAGTGCCAGGCAGAATTCAGACGCCATGTCCCAACCAATTTAAACCCCCCCCCGGTGGGCATAAGGAGCCTTCAGGAACAGGGTTCCCCCAGCTGCAGCCCTGAACCTGTAAGGCCCACTGTGGCTGACTCACAGAAGGCGCAGTCCCGTAGGGTCACATTATAGTCCAGCCCCACATCATCAGCATGATGGGGGTTCTGGTAGGGTCTCCAAGGCTATGCTCAGGATCAGCTGATCCCTAAAACTGCATAAATGAGCCCTCTGGCTCTGCGGCAAATTAAGGATCTTGATAGAAGTAGAAGACGTCTGTAGAAAGGGTTTTGCTTCTCTGAGAAAGAAAAGACCTCCAATTTCCAAAGACAATAGGAAAAAAACTGGAGCTTGACGGGAGTGGGAGGAGTTATATTTATGGGAGTGGGAGGAGTTATATCTGTCTAACAGTTATATTGCGAGTATGCAGTCACTTGTAGGCAGCAGTATAAGGCCGCCCGTACATTAGCCTTTTTTTTTTCATTTAACCAGTGGGGTGAAAAAAAAAGACCAGCGGGGAGACTTCTCCGGCATCAGAATACACTGATGAGCGCTGCCGGCTATGACCAGCAGGGCTGAATGGGTGGAACATTTCCAGCGGGCTGGTTGTAAGATTAGATTGACTAATTGACTTCTGTACGACCAGCCTGCCCATCTATGGTTTGTAACATGGATTTCCATCCATGTATGGCCAACTTTACCCTGAACTCCTTCTCCTCCAATAGATAAGAAAGAAATCAAAAATCATGGAAATAATTAGTAGACTTCTTTTATTCTTCAGTTTTTATGAAAGGAGCAGCGACATCCGTGTCCTTGTTCTTCCCACAAACCTATTCACAGCGTGAAAGTGCCCATGGAGGAAAATGGCTGCAGAAGTCAACCATCGAATGTCTACATAACCTTAGACATCCCTAGCTTAGGTCCATAGGGGAGGATGTTAGGGGGGGGGGGGGGGGGGGAATCGGACGGTTCTATACTGACCATACACCGGTAGATCTTAGTTTGAATATCTGTATAGAAATTCTGAAATCTTGATCTTCAGAACATCGGATCTTGCCATTGGTCAATGTAATTGGTTCAAAAGCCCCTAAAAATACCAGAATCTTCTACATGGACGGAATCCGAGACGTAATAAACAGGTTTCTGTGTGCCTAGAACATCCTCGTTATAATTCCTACGATTCTTCTCACATTTACAATCTCATTCATCTTATAAAATGTTTCCATCCCGTTCTTTTGAATTTTCTTGTCACCGGAGTGGATGACGGTCATCGTTTGGAGCCCACTAACCATCAGAAAACACAACAAACGTTCCAAACAACCAAGATTCTCAAATGATACTCTACTAGTGTATGGCCAGCGAAGGTCGGACCGTGCCGGGCAAAGCAACGGCGTCCCAAATATCCGAGAATGCTGCGCCGCTCTCTGCATTCTACCCCGGATGATTACCAGGGAAATAAAATAAATACAGACTTCGGGTACTCATACTAGCTGTGCTGGAAACACACTTCATGGTTTTTCTCTACAACACATCATTGTAATAAATTGTGTTTTATTTTGTTGTCTGTCTGTGCAAAACCCAAATGGATGACGGTGAAACCGGCTTACAAAATACAAGCCGCCTCCCATTTCAATATTCTGCCAATCAGTATTATTTCCCAGTTATTCATTCCTATGGTAACATGAAGTGCATTCTGCAGCTTGTGATTGGACGGTCCTGGGGTCTCCAGTCTGTGCGGTGAACACCACCATGCAGATGTCTTGCAGGTATTTTGGTTACTCTGAAAAGGCGTCCCGAGGAGGTTTTACCGTCATGTGGGGTTCCTGGCTGAACTCTGCTTGAACCCGAGCGCCATATCATTTGCAGCACACACAAACAATTGTGCTACGATCACCTGCCTCAGACGGAGGGTTCAAAGTAAGTTCGTGTCCCTACACACCTTTCCTTTCCTTACAATAAGGATTTCCTGAGCGCAAACAGGATGGAGGCAAAAACTGCCCTCCATCTTCACCCGGCATTGGGAAGCCTCGGAAAACGAAGACAACGCAAAGCCACATTTCACTTTCGGTGTCATATACTATATATCTAGGGGGAGGAGAGTGAGAGGTACCCCTCCAGGAAAAGAGAAATATGGGACATCTGAAGAGACATATTGTACAGAATTCCTAATACTGCCCCTCCTCCTCCCAAACCAATTCCCGATCGCCCCGGCGCTCCCTACTTCTCACATTACTATGGCTTCCCAATCGCTGTGTGTAGATTTATACAATCACCATTCTACAGAAAGATTGTTCAGCAAATAAAACATCTGACCACCATCTCTCTCATGTCTCGTTATATATTTAGAGTAGAGTTTCTGGATATGGTGGGATACAGTATGCGAGCCCCCCTACAAATGATGGGGTTCAGATGTCCACAGTGAAGGTAATTCTCCATCATACAAAGACATTGGAGACCATTGTACTTCCAGCCTTGTGGTAACAGTTTGGTGAAGACCCTTTTCTGTTCCCCCATAACTGTGCCCCCCCCCCCCCCCTATGTACAAAGCCAGCTCCATAAAGACATGACTGTGCCCCCCCCCCCCCCTATGTACAAAGCCAGCTCCATAAAGACATGACTGTGCCCCCCCCCCCCCCCCCCCGTGTACAAAGCCAGCTCCATAAAGACATGACTGTGCCCCCCCCCCCCCCCGTGTACAAAGCCAACTCCATAAAGACATGACTGTGCCCCCCCCCCCCCGTGTACAAAGCCAGCTCCATCAAGACATGACTGTGCCCCCCCCCCCCCGTGTACAAAGCCAACTCCATAAAGACATGACTGTGCCCCCCCCCCCCCCCCGTGTACAAAGCCAGCTCCATAAAGACATGACTGTGCCCCCCCCCCCCCCCCGTGTACAAAGCCAGCTCCATAAAGACATGACTGTGCCCCCCCCCCCCCCCCCGTGTACAAAGCCAGCTCCATAAAGACATGACTGTGCCCCCCCCCCCCCCCCGTGTACAAAGCCAGCTCCATAAAGACATGACTGTGCCCCCCCCCCCCCGTGTACAATGCCAGCTCCATAAAGACATGACTGTGCCCCCCCCCCCCGTGTACAAAGCCAGCTCCATAAAGACATGACTGTGCCCCCCCCCCCCATGTACAAAGCCAGCCCCATAAAGACATGACTGTGCCCCCCCCCCCGTGTACAAAGCCAGCCCCATAAAGACATGACTGTGCCCCCCCCCCCCCACCCCCGTGTACAAAGCCAGCTCCATAAAGACATGACTGTGCCCCCCCCACCCCCGTGTACAAAGCCAGCTCCATAAAGACATGACTGTGCCCCCCCCCCCGTGTACAAAGCCAGCTCCATAAAGACATGACTGTGCCCCCCCCCCGTGTACAAAGCCAGCTCCATAAAGACATGACTGTGCCCCCCCCCCCCGTGTACAAAGCCGCCTCCATAAAGACATGACTGTGCCCCCCCCCACCCCTGTGTACAAAGCCAGCTCCATAAAGACATGACTGTGCCCCCCCCCCCCCCGTGTACAAAGCCGCCTCCATAAAGACATGACTGTGCCCCCCCCCCACCCCCGTGTACAAAGCCAGCTCCATAAAGACATGACTGTGCCCCCCCCCCCGTGTACAAAGCCAACTCCATAAAGACATGACTGTGCCCCCCCCCCGTGTACAAAGCCAGCTCCATAAAGACATGACTGTGCCCCCCCCCCCCCCGTGTACAAAGCCGCCTCCATAAAGACATGACTGTGCCCCCCCCACCCCCCCCGTGTACAAAGCCGCCTCCATAAAGACATGACTGTGCCCCCCCCCCCCCCCCCCGTGTACAAAGCCGCCTCCATAAAGACATGACTGTGCCCCCCCCCACCCCCGTGTACAAAGCCAGCTCCATAAAGACATGACTGTGCCCCCCCCCCCGTGTACAAAGCCGCCTCCATAAAGACATGACTGTGCCCCCCCCCACCCCCGTGTACAAAGCCAGCTCCATAAAGACATGACTGTGCCCCCCCGTGTACAAAGCCAGCTCCATAAAGACATGACTGTGCCCCCCCCCGTACAAAGCCAGCTCCATAAAGACATGACTGTGCCCCCCCCCCCCCCCGTGTACAAAACCAGCTCCATAAAGACATGACTGTGCCCCCCCCCCCCCCCCCCGTGTACACAGCAAGCTCCATAAAGACATGACTGTGCCCCCCCCCCCCCCGTGTACAAAGCCAACTCCATAAAGACATGACTGTGCCCCCCCACCCCCGTGTACAAAGCCAACTCCATAAAGACATGACTGTGCCCCCCCACCCCCGTGTACAAAGCCAGCTCCATAAAGACATGACTGTGCCCCCCCCCCCCCGTGTACAAAGCCAGCTCCATAAAGACATGACTGTGCCCCCCCCCCCCCCCCCGTGTACAAAGCCAGCTCCATAAAGACATGACTGTGCCCCCCCCACCCCCGTGTACAAAGCCAGCTCCATAAAGACATGACTGTGCCCCCCCCCCCGTGTACAAAGCCGCCTCCATAAAGACATGACTGTGCCCCCCCCCCCCCCCCGTGTACAAAGCCAGCTCCATAAAGACATGACTGTGCCCCCCCGTGTACAAAGCCAGCTCCATAAAGACATGACTGTGCCCCCCCCCCCCCCCCGTGTACAAAACCAGCTCCATAAAGACATGACTGTGCCCCCCCCCCCCCCCCGTGTACACAGCAAGCTCCATAAAGACATGACTGTGCCCCCCCCCATGTACAAAGCCAGCTCCATAAAGACATGACTGTGCCCCCCCCCCGTGTACAAAACCAGCTCCATAAAGACATGACTGTGCCCCCCCCCCCCCCCCGTGTACACAGCAAGCTCCATAAAGACATGACTGTGCCCCCCCCCCCCCCGTGTACAAAGCCAGCTCCATAAAGACATGACTGTGCCCCCCCGTGTACAAAGCCAGCTCCATAAAGACATGACTGTGCCCCCCCCCCCCCCCGTGTACAAAACCAGCTCCATAAAGACATGACTGTGCCCCCCCCCCCCCGTGTACAAAACCAGCTCCATAAAGACATGACTGTGCCCCCCCCCCCCCCCCCCCGTGTACACAGCAAGCTCCATAAAGACATGACTGTGCCCCCCCCCCATGTACAAAGCCAGCTCCATAAAGACATGACTGTGCCCCCCCCCGTGTACAAAACCAGCTCCATAAAGACATGACTGTGCCCCCCCCCCCCCCCCGTGTACACAGCAAGCTCCATAAAGACATGACTGTGCCCCCCCCGTGTACAAAGCCAGCTCCATAAAGACATGACTGTGCCCCCCCCCCCCGTGTACAAAGCCAGCTCCATAAAGACATGACTGTGCCCCCCCCACCCCCCCGTGTACAAAGCCAGCTCCATAAAGACATGACTGTGCCCCCCCCACCCCCCCGTGTACAAAGCCAGCTCCATAAAGACATGACTGTGCCCCCCCCCCCCCCCCCGTGTACAAAGCCAGCTCCATAAAGACATGACTGTGCCCCCCCCCCCGTACAAAGCCAGCTCCATAAAGACATGACTGTGCCCCCCCCCCACCCGTGTACAAAGCCAGCTCCATAAAGACATGACTGTGCCCCCCCCCCCCCGTGTACAAAGCCAGCTCCATAAAGACATGACTGTGCCCCCCCCCCCCCATGTACAAAGCCAACTCCATAAAGACATGACTGTGCCCCCCCCCCCGTGTACAAAGCCAGCTCCATAAAGACATGACTGTGCCCCCCCCCCCCACCCCCGTGTACAAAGCCAGCTCCATAAAGACATGACTGTGCCCCCCCCCCATGTACAAAGCCAACTCCATAAAGACATGACTGTGCCCCCCCCGTGTACAAAGCCAGCTCCATAAAGACATGACTGTGCCCCCCCCCCCCCCGTGTACAAAGCCAGCTCCATAAAGACATGACTGTGCCCCCCCCCCCCGTGTACAAAGCCAGCTCCATAAAGACATGACTGTGCCCCCCCCCCCCCCCGTGTACAAAGCCAACTCCATAAAGACATGACTGTGCCCCCCCCCCCCCCCCATGTACAAAGCCAGCTCCATAAAGACATGACTGTGCCCCCCCCGTGTACAAAGCCAGCTCCATAAAGACATGGTTTGGCACCTTGGGTATGAATTGAAGCGCCCATTGGAAGATCAGTCTTTTCTAGCTCTCCAGAAACCTGGACAACTGCACTACCCTCACCTCTCCCTCTATCTCCCCCCCACTCTGTCTTTATCTTCTCCTATCCCTCCCCCCCCACCTTTCCCTATCCACATGTACCCCTAAAAACCAACCGTTTACATGAGTCCCCCTCCCTGCTCCACACACACCTGCATCTGATGACTACAACACCCTCAAGGCCACAGAAACCCTTATAGGACCTTCATCTCCTAACCTATTTCTTCCATAAAAACCCTACTGATTGTTACCTGTCAGTGCAGGGGCGCCTCATTATTCCCGGTCAGTGCAGGGGCGCCTCATTGTTCCCTGTCAGTGCAGGGGCGCCTCATTGTTCCCTGTCAGTGCAGGGGCGCCTCATTGTTCCCTGTCAGTGCAGGGGCGCCTCATTGTTCCCTGTCAGTGCAGGGGCGCCTCATTGTTCCCTGTCAGTGCAGGGGCGCCTCATTGTTCCCTGTCAGTGCAGGGGCGCCTCATTGTTCCCTGTCAGTGCAGGGGCGCCTCATTGTTCCCTGTCAGTGCAGGGGCGCCTCATTGTTCCCTGTCAGTGCAGGGGCGCCTCATTGTTCCCGGTCAGTGCAGGGGCGCCTCATTGTTCCCTGTCAGTGCAGGGGCGCCTCATTGTTCCCTGTCAGTGCAGGGGCGCCTCATTGTTCCCTGTCAGTGCAGGGGCGCCTCATTGTTCCCGGTCAGTGCAGGGGCGCCTCATTGTTCCCTGTCAGTGCAGGGGCGCCTCATTGTTCCCTGTCAGTGCAGGGGCGCCTCATTGTTCCCGGTCAGTGCAGGGGCGCCTCATTGTTCCCTGTCAGTGCAGGGGCGCCTCATTGTTCCCTGTCAGTGCAGGGGCGCCTCATTGTTCCCTGTCAGTGCAGGGGCGCCTCATTGTTCCCTGTCAGTGCAGGGGCGCCTCATTGTTCCCGGTCAGTGCAGGGGCGCCTCATTGTTCCCGGTCACATTATTTGACTTAGGTGGGACAAGTGTACTGTTGCATACCTGCAAACCTCTGTAAAACCTTCATAAAAGCCTAGTGAAAAGAGAATTGTGACCTACTTACACCCTGTAAAAGTGAATAATGATGAAAAACTAGGAATAGAGGGGGCGCCAGCCTAGTGCAGTACCCTTGTGAATTGTGTTAAAAAAAAATGGACATCAGCAAACAGGCACAGCACATTGCACTCAAAACGGCCTGGTCACCTAGACAAGTCCCGGACTTGAGAAGACCCTCAAAAAGACTGGCGTGCTTCAAGGGGAGAACCCCTCTTTCTCAGAGCCAATCCCCAGCCAATACGGGGCGGCAAAGCCTGTGCCAGTCTCTGAACAGACACTTCTCTTGAGCGCAGGGGATTGGTCTTTCCTATTCGCTAAAGTGAATAATGGGAGTGACATAGAAACTCGCCTGGAAACCAACGGGATTTTCAGGGCTCAATGAGTGGAGAGACGCAAGCTGGACCAAGTGTAGATTCAAAGGATTTATTAGTATCAAAAGTTAAAAAGTAATGATAAAAGATAGTCGCCTGGAGTTTGCATGTCCCCCCTGTGCCTGTCCGGGTTTCCTCCGGGTACTCCGGTTTCCTCCCACACTACAAAGACAAGCTGGGAGGGTAATTGTCCCCAGTATATGATTGTGATTTGGGGACATTAGATTGGAAGCTCCTTGAGGGTTGGGACTGATGTGAATGTACAATGTATATGTGAAGTGCTGCGTAAATTTGATAGCGCTATATAAATACCTGAAATAGAACATTAAACAACGTTACATAGAATTGAACGGTCAATGGCCGCCAGGCACAGGATAGCACCAATCAATGTACAATTGTGGAAATTGTATATAAACCAAACGCCAACATGTTTTGGAGCCCGGTCTCTGTGTATACCCCGTGGGCCCTGCCTGAGATGATTTCTTGTACCCCTTACACCAGGCGTGTCCAAACTTTTTTGGAAGAGGGCCAGATTTGATGAAGTGAACATGCGTGAGGGCCGACCATTTTGCCTGACATTCTTTGAACCATTAAAAATTGCGACTGTGACTATGTACTAATATGTGTTTTATTTTATAGAAGACATTTACCAAGATTGTTCCAACCCTCCCTGAAGAAGGAGCATACAGGACTCCGAAACATGTTGGATTTATATACAATGTAACATTGTTTAATGTCTTTTATCATTACTTTTTAACTTTTGATACTAATAAATCTTTTGAATCTACACTCGGTCCAGCTTGCGTCTCTACACTCGGTCCAGCTTGCGTCTCTACACTCGGTCCAGCTTGCGTCTCTACACTCGGTCCAGCTTGCGTCTCTACACTCGGTCCACCTTGCGTCTCTACACTCGGTCCACCTTGCGTCTCTACACTCGGTCCAGCTTGCGTCTCTACACTCGGTCCAGCTTGCGTCTCTACACTCGGTCCAGCTTGCGTCTCTACACTCGGTCCAGCTTGCGTCTCTACACTCGGTCCAGCTTGCGTCTCTACACTCGGTCCAGCTTGCGTCTCTACACTCGGTCCAGCTTGCGTCTCTACACTCGGTCCAGCTTGCGTCTCTACACTCGGTCCAGCTTGCGTCTCTACACTCGGTCCAGCTTGCGTCTCTACACTCGGTCCAGCTTGCGTCTCTACACTCGGTCCAGCTTGCGTCTCTACACTCGGTCCAGCTTGCGTCTCTACACTCGGTCCAGCTTGCGTCTCTACACTCGGTCCAGCTTGCGTCTCTACAATCTTTGAGCCCTAAAAGTCCCGTTTGTTTCCAGGGGAGTTTCTCCTCAATGTTGTACTAGGGATGTGGCCTAAGTAAGCAGCTTTCCAAAACCTCCTTCCATCTAATGGGACTGACATACACCAGCCCACCTACAGTCTACCAGAAAGCCTATAACAAGCTAACCCACCCAATGTACACTGCGGGTCCCATCCTAAGAAATCTCTGTACAAACAATACAAGACTGGATGATATGGGAGACAACAACTTCAAGTCATCCTTTGCCTTGCATAGGAATTTCCCTTTTGGGCCAACCAGACTGACCAGAAGGAGCTCCACACTAATGGCCAAATCTCTGAATATTTTTATTTCAATATCTAAAAGAAACAAATCAATATGTTTCAGGGGTTCTAAGACACCCCCCTTCATCAGGGCTTCATATACCGGTGAAGATTGATTGATGTCAGACTCAAAAAGGTCCAAGAACAGAATATGATAATCTATGGGAAAGCAGTTCAGAGCAGTCATATGATTTTTTCATGTAAATGAAAAGCCCGACATGCAGCCGCCGCACTCCAGGCTGCCCAATACATATAAGAGGTGTGAACTATGTCTACGCCAATCTGCGTCCATTTATCCTGCCGCACAGGAACAATGATCAACAAACAGCGGCCAAAATCCCAATTCTTACCTATAAAGAGTTCATCCTTCTGATGGCGGCGCTGGGTGCAGCAACATGAACACCACGCTAAACACTTCCAGAGAAACCCTTCTGGACTGTCGCTTGGAATTGTTGGAATTGTAGAACTGGAAACCATTGAATGGGCTCATTTTCTAAATCTCAATGCTTAGAGGTGAAGGGGGTCATGTCACTTCACTCAGGTCCCAAGATCTCTCATTCTCCACCAGGGTTCCCCCCAACCATAGGGTTTACTCCTGGGCTTAGAAGGGGGTCCTTGAACCTTGGCTGATTGACTTCCCATTTGAGGGAACCTGCATAGTTCTGGTGTCACTTGAAAGAACCATCGGCACAACACCAATGATCTTTTTATCTGTTTCTAGGGGTGACATTCTGGTCAGCAATGTAGGGGGGGGGGGGGGCATTCTTCCCAATGGCCACCAATGAACTGTTTGCTAGCAGAGGTTCCCCGAAATATGGAAAGTTTATAAAGGGTTCCTCTGGGGTAAGAAGGTTGAGAAGGCTGCTCTAGACACAGGCAAGTGATAACGAGAGGAGAAGTCTTTAGAAACCGGACTATGTGGAACTTCCTGGACCATTCTCTGAAGCAGAAAGATGCCAAAATCCTTCAACCAATGATCTGCTTCGGAATGCTCCGATTATTTATATGCTGCTGAAATGGGGTTTGTTTTATTCTCGGGGTCATGTTTAAAGAACAGAACGGACATTTAAAACATGTGTTACTTTTTGGAACATTGTCTCCTTCTCAAGAAAAATATCCGTGTTAAAACAACAGCCTGAAAGCAGCCATGAGATAGTTGGGAATGAATTATATGGAGCTGATGTGTTAAAAGGCCTAAAAACAACATTAGTATCAGCAAGTCCTTCCACAGGTCCTAATTTATGATTCAGAAGAGCGTCTAGGAGGGGCCGGCCGGATAACGACAAGAAGGTGCTATAGGAGGCGACCACACCAGACAACATGAGATGCCATGAGATGCCACGAGATACCATGAGATACCATGAGATACCACGAGATGCCATGAGATGCCATGAGATGCCATGAGATACCACGAGATGCCACGAGATGCCATGAGATGCCATGAGATGCCATGAGATACCACGAGATGCCACGAGATGCCACGAGATGCCACGAGATGCCACGAGATGCCATGAGATGCCATGAGATGCCACGAGATGCCACGAGATACCACGAGATACCACGAGATGCCACGAGATGCCATGAGATGCCATGAGATACCACCGCTCCTTCTTACCCACAATACCAAAACCTTAAAAAATTAAACTGGTAGAGGGCTGCAGTGATGGTTGACTTTCCACAACTTTCTCCCATCTCCCGACTGCATCTCTGGAGCTCAGCCACCGTGATCTTTGGGCTCTTCTTTACCTCTCTCACCAAGGCTCTTTTCCCCCGATAGCTCAGTTTGGCCGGACGGCCAGCTCTAGGAAGGGTTCTGGTCGTCCCAAACGTCTTCCATTTAAGGATTATGGAGGCCACTGTGCTCTTAGGAACCTTAAGTGCAGCAGAAATGTTTTGTAACCTTGGCCAGATCTGTGCCTTGCCACAATTCTGTCTCTGAGCTCTGTGCCTTGCCACAATTCTGTCTCTGAGCTCTTCAGGCAGTTCCTTTGACCTCATGATTCTCATTTGCTCTGACATGCACTGTGAGCTGTAAGGTCTTATATAGACAGGTGTGTGGCTTTCCTAATCAAGTCCAATCAGTATAATCAAACACAGCTGGACTCAAATGAAGGTGTAGAACCATCTCAAGGATGATCAGAAGAAATGGACAGCACCTGAGTTATATATATGAGTGTCACAGCAAAGGGTCTGAATACTTAGGAGCATGTGATATTTCAGTTTTTCTTTTTTTAATAAATCTGCAAAAATGTCAACAATTCTGTGTTTTTCTGTCAATATGGGGTGCTGTGTGTACAATATGGGGGGCTGTGTGTACAATATGGGGGGCTGTGTGTACAATATGAGGAGCTGTGTGTACAATATGGGGTGCTGTGTGTACAATATGGGGGGCTGTGTGTACAATATGGGGAGCTGTGTGTACAATATGGGGTGCTGTGTGTATAATATGGGGTGCTGTGTGTACAATATGGGGTGCTGTGTGTACAATATGGGGTGCCGTGTGTACAATATGGGGGGCCGTGTGTACAATATGGGGTGCCGTGTGTACAATATGGGGTGCTGTGTGTACAATATGGGGTGCTGTGTGTACAATATGGGGTGCTGTGTGTACAATATGGAGTGCTGTGTGTATAATATGGAGTGCTGTGTGTACAATATGGGGGGCCGTGTGTACAATATGGGGGGCCGTGTGTACAATATGGGGGGCTGTGTGTACAATATGGGGGGCTGTGTGTACAATATGGGGGGCTGTGTGTACAATAATGAGGAAAAAAATCAACTTAAATGATTTTAGCAAATGGCTGCAATATAACAAAGAGTGAAAAATGTAAGGGGGTCTGAATACTTTCCCTCCCCACTGTATATTTGTATGACAATTTAAAACAGTTGATTGCTATTATTTATTTTTACTCTGTATTGCAAAGACTGTTTTTTTTTTTACATTTTGAACATGTGACCAGCAGCAGAGGAATAGAAGCTCCTCCTACTTATGTTTCCCTGCAGACAGGCCGGGAGAGAGTTGGGTCATGTGACAGCTGGATATCCATTAGGAAAAAGGGAATAGATGTTTTTTCTTTTATATAAATAATTACAGAGCCGTCATCCCCATATAGAGATTGGAGGGAAAATGTACATTACACAGCGTGTGTTTAGGATCACTTTAAGGGTTGTATTATGTTTATTGTTTTAATATATGGAGCAGGGAGATCAAAAAACTTTTTAGTTGGACTTTAAATGTGTAAATTCAGCATTTTTATGAAAATATTAGCCACATCAGGTCTACTATGTACATACTAAAAGATTTAAACCAGCCTTTGTCAAGCAGGGTTCCTCGAGTGGTTGCTAGGGGTTCCTTGAGTGGTTGGTGGGGGTTCCTCGAGTGGTTGGTGGGGGTTCCTCGGGTTGTTGGTGGGGGTTCCTCGAGTGGTTGGTAGGGGTTCCTCGAGTGGTTGGTAGGGGTTCCTTGGGTTGTTGGTGGGGGTTCCTCCAGTGGTTGGTAGGGGTTCGAGTGGTTGGTGGGGGTTCTTCCAGTGGTTGGTGGGGGTTCCTCGAGTGGTTGGTGGGGGTTCTTCCAGTGGTTCGTGGGGGTTCTTCCAGTGGTTGGTGGGGGTTCTTCCAGTGGTTGGTGGGGGTTCTTTCAGTGGTTGGTGGGGGTTCCTCGAGTGGTTGGTGGGGGTTCCTCGAGTGGTTGGTGGGGGTTCCTCGAGTGGTTGGTGGGGGTTCTTCCAGTGGTTGGTAGGGGTTCCTCGAGTGGTTGGTAGGGGTTCCTCGAGTGGTTGACGGGGGTTCCTCGAGTGGTTGACGGGGGTTCCTCGAGTGGTTGACGGGGGTTCCTCGAGTGGTTGACGGGGGTTCCTCGAGTGGTTGACGGGGGTTCCACGAGTGGTTGGTGGGGGTTCTTCCAGTGGTTGGTGGGGGTTCTTCCAGTGGTTGGTGGGGGTTCTTCCAGTGGTTGGTGGGGGATCCTCGAGTGGTTGGTGGGGGTTCTTCCAGTGGTTGGTAGGGGTTCCTCGAGTGGTTGGTAGGGGTTCCTCGAGTGGTTGGTGGGGGTTCTTCCAGTGGTTGATGGGGGTTCGAGTGGTTGGTAGGGGTTCCTCGAGTGGTTGGTGGGGGTTCCTCGAGTGGTTGATGGGGGTTCCTCGAGTGGTTGGTGGGGGTTCTTCCAGTGGTTGGTAGGGGTTCCTCGAGTGGTTGGTAGGGGTTCCTCGAGTGGTTGGTGGGGGTTCTTCCAATGGTTGATGGGGGTTCCTCGAGTGGTTGACGGGGGTTCCTCGAGTGGTTGGTGGGGGTTCTTCCAGTGGTTGGTGGGGGTTCTTCCAGTGGTTGGTGGGGGTTCCTCGAGTGGTTGGTGGGGGTTCCTCGAGTGGTTGGTGGGGGTTCCTCAAGTGGTTGGTGGGGGTTCTTCCAGTGGTTGGTAGGGGTTCCTCGAGTGGTTGGTGGGGGTTCTTCCAGTGGTTGATGGGGGTTCCTCGAGTGGTTGACGGGGGTTCCTCGAGTGGTTGGTGGGGGTTCTTCCAGTGGTTGATGGGGGTTCCTCGAGTGGTTGGTAGGGGGTTCCTCGAGTGGTTGGTGGGGGTTCCTCGAGTGGTTGGTGGGGGTTCCTCGAGTGGTTGGTGGGGGTTCCTCGAGTGGTTGGTGGGGGTTCCTCGAGTGGTTGGTAGGGGTTCCTCGAGTGGTTGGTGGGGATTCCTCAGGTGGTTGGTAGGGGTTCCTCGAGCGGTTGGTAGGGGTTCCTCGAGCGGTTGGTAGGGGTTCCTCGAGCAATGGGAAATTTCTGTCTCTTAGATAAGTAACCAGCGACACCAATGATCAGTTTAGCCATCTGTAAGATGGGGCTCCTCCCAACAACCCACAAACGTGAGGAGCATTCTTCTGTGGCCATCACACTAACATACCACGATAGAGTAATTATTAAAGGGTTCCTCTGTGTTAACAAGTTTGAGAAAGGCCGATTTACACAACTGCTCTCTGTACCCCATTCACCCACTGCTCCGGAGATATCACCCACAACTGTCTTATAACTTGTGACTTCCAAGGCCCAATCTCACCCCTGGCTTGGAGCTCTCCCCTCATAACCCCCCAACAAGAGTCCCCTCATAACCCCCCAACAAGAGTCCCCTCATAACCCCCCAACAAGAGTCCCCTCATAACCCCCCAACAAGAGTCCCCTCATAACCCCCCAACAAGAGTCCCCTCATAACCCCCCAACAAGAGTCCCCTCATAACTCCCCAATAACAGTCCCCTCATATCAGCTGTGATAGGTAGGAGAAGTTGAGAACTCATCTCCGTAAATCCCAAAAGGACAGAAGCTTTGGGGGGCTGGGGGGTGGAAGACGTCTTTGTGGGGGGGGGGGGGGGAATGTTTTTCATTGTCTACCCAAAATGTTTCCACTCTGGGAGGACGAGATCTTTAAACTCGGAATTGATTACAGACTGACTCAGTTTTTGGCCGGTCTGAACTTTGAGATTTGCTACTGCTGTGCTCATAACCCGGATCCCCGAGCAGCCATCAAACTGAATAGACAGAACTCAGCCATTCCATGGGATTTAATACAAGTCTGGAAACTGGACAACAAATCCATTTTCTTTTATTTCTGAGATGCTCTTTAGTTGCACATGTTCTCCGGTCTAGACTCGGCCAATGCTAAGTTCTAAGGTAATGTTACACGTGAGCCCAGGTTACCTTCCTCAGAGGAAGCCACTCAGACACTCCTGGGTGTTCTCCTCAATCTGCTGTCCAATGGTGAAGGCCGGATCTCAGGTGGCTTTTTGTTGCTTTTATTAATAGCTAAACATTGGTCAAAAGGATAATATACAAGACAGATATGCTATATAAATAATATAATATACGGCGGATTATCTCAGCGATATATTTTCTACAATCTCTCTATATTGTCTACTTCAAGAAAAGGATCTTCATCGATTATTTACAGGTCAGTCACATAGACGGGAAAGATTTGTAGCGAATGTCATAGCCGAGTCATACCTCCCCCCATCCACCAATGGTGAACCCCCCCTCCCATTCATTATTGGTGAACCCCCCGTCCCATTCATCATTGGTGAACCCCCCCATCCACCAATGGTGAACCCCCCCATCCACCAATGGTGAACCCCCCCATTGGTGAACCCCCGCCCCCATCCACCAATGGTGAACCCCCCCATCCACCATTGGTGAACCCCCGCCCCCATCCACCACTGGTGAACCCCCCTCCCATTCATTATTGGTGAACCCCCCCTCCCATTCATCATTGGTGAACCCCCCCTCCACCATTGGTGAACTCCTGCCCCCAGCCACCATTGGTGAACCCCCGCCCCATCCACCAATGGTGAACCCCTCCCTCCCATTCATTATTGGTGAACCCCCCGTCCCATTCATCATTGGTGAACCCCCCCATCCACCAATGGTGAACCCCCCCATTGGTGAACCCCCGCCCCCATCCACCAATGGTGAACCCCCCCCATCCACCATTGGTGAACCCCCGCCCCCATCCACCATTGGTGAACCCCCCCTCCCATTCATTATTGGTTAACCCCCCCTCCCATTCATCATTGGTGAACCCCCCTCCACCATTGGTGAACTCCCGACCCCAGCCACCATTGGTGAACCCCTGCCCCCATCCACCATTGGTGAACCCCCGCCCCCATTCATCATTGGTGAACCCCCCTCCCATTCATCATTGGTGAACCCCACCTCCCATTCATTATTGGTGAACCCCCCCTCCCATTCATCATTGGTGGACCCCCCCATCCACCATTGGTGAACTCCCCCTCCCATTCATTTATTGGTGAACCCCCCCTCCCATTCATCATTGGCGAACCCCCCCCCATCCACCATTGGTAAACTCCCCCTCCCATTCATTATTGGTGAACCCCCCCCATCCACCATTGGTGAACCCCCCCCTCCCATTCATTATTGGTGAACCCCCGCCCCCATTCATCATTGGTGAACCCCCCTATCCACCATTGGTGAACCCCCGCCCCCATCCATCATTGGTGAACTGCCCCATCCACCATTGGTGAACCCCCCCCTCCATCCACCATATAAATTCTATTCATCTCCTATTTCCTTGGAGATAAATGGGAGGGGCTTTGTGCTCACACCCCAGTATAGTAATCCCCAATAAAATGCTAGGAAAAGCAAGGATTGCAGCATTCTGATTGAATGGATAGGGGTTGCAGCATTCTGATTGGACGGATAGGGGTTGCAGTAGTCTGATTGGACGGATAGGGGTTGCAGCATTCTGATTGGACGGATAGGGGTTGCAGCATTCTGATTGGATGGATAGGGGTTGCAGCATTCTGATTGGACGGATAGGGGTTGCAGTATTCTGATTGGATGGATAGGGGTTGCAGCATTCTGATTGGACGGATAGGGGTTGCAGCATTCTGATTGGACGGATAGGGGTTGCAGCATTCTGATTGGATGGATAGGGGTTGCAGCATTCTGATTGGACGGATAGGGGTTGCAGTAGTCTGATTGGACGGATAGGGGTTGCAGCATTCTGATTGGACGGATAGGGGTTGCAGCATTCTGATTGGATGGATAGGGGTTGCAGCATTCTGATTGGACGGATAGGGGTTGCAGCATTCTGATTGGACGGATAGGGGTTGCAGTATTCTGATTGGATGGATAGGGGTTGCAGCATTCTGATTGGATGGATAGGGGTTGCAGCATTCTGATTGGATGGATAGGGGTTGCAGCATTCTGATTGGATGGATAGGGGTTGCAGCATTCTGATTGGATGGATAGGGATTGCAGCATTCTGATTGGACGGATAGGGGTTGCAGCATTCTGATTGGACGGATAGGGGTTGCAGCATTCTGATTGGACGGATAGGGGTTGCAGTAGTCTGATTGGACGGATAGGGGTTGCAGCATTCTGATTGGACGGATAGGGGTTGCAGCATTCTGATTGGATGGATAGGGGTTGCAGCATTCTGATTGGACGGATAGGGGTTGCAGCATTCTGATTGGACGGATAGGGGTTGCAGTAGTCTGATTGGACGGATAGGGGTTGCAGCATTCTGATTGGATGGATAGGGGTTGCAGCATTCTGATTGGACGGATAGGGGTTGCAGTATTCTGATTGGATGGATAGGGGTTGCAGCATTCTGATTGGACGGATAGGGGTTGCAGCATTCTGATTGGACGGATAGGGGTTGCAGTATTCTGATTGGATGGATAGGGGTTGCAGCATTCTGATTGGATGGATAGGGGTTGCAGCATTCTGATTGGATGGATAGGGGTTGCAGCATTCTGATTGGATGGATAGGGGTTGCAGCATTCTGATTGGATGGATAGGGGTTGCAGCATTCTGATTGGACGGATAGGGGTTGCAGCATTCTGATTGGACGGATAGGGGTTGCAGCATTCTGATTGGACGGATAGGGGTTGCAGTAGTCTGATTGGACGGATAGGGGTTGCAGCATTCTGATTGGACGGATAGGGGTTGCAGCATTCTGATTGGATGGATAGGGGTTGCAGCATTCTGATTGGACGGATAGGGGTTGCAGTATTCTGATTGGATGGATAGGGGTTGCAGCATTCTGATTGGACGGATAGGGGTTGCAGTATTCTGATTGGATGGATAGGGGTTGCAGCATTCTGATTGGACGGATAGGGGTTGCAGCATTCTGATTGGACGGATAGGGGTTGCAGTATTCTGATTGGATGGATAGGGGTTGCAGCATTCTGATTGGACGGATAGGGGTTGCAGTATTCTGATTGGATGGATAGGGGTTGCAGCATTCTGATTGGATGGATAGGGGTTGCAGCATTCTGATTGGACGGATAGGGGTTGCAGCATTCTGATTGGACGGATAGGGGTTGCAGTATTCTGATTGGATGGATAGGGGTTGCAGCATTCTGATTGGATGGATAGGGGTTGCAGCATTCTGATTGGATGGATAGGGGTTGCAGCATTCTGATTGGATGGATAGGGGTTGCAGCATTCTGATTGGATGGATAGGGGTTGCAGCATTCTGATTGGATGGATAGGGGTTGCAGCATTCTGATTGGATGGATAGGGACTGCAGCATTCTGATTGGATAGATAGGGGTTGCAGCATTCTGATTGGATGGATAGGGGTTGCAGCATTCTGATTGGATGGATAGGGGTTGCAGCATTCTGATTGGATGGATAGGGACTGCAGCATTCTGATTGGATAGATAGGGGTTGCAGCATTCTGATTGGATGGATAGGGGTTGCAGCATTCTGATTGGATGGATAGGGGTTGCAGCATTCTGATTGGATGGATAGGGACTGCAGCATTCTGATTGGATAGATAGGGGTTGCAGCATTCTGATTGGATGGATAGGGGTTGCAGCATTCTGATTGGATGGATAGGGGTTGCAGCATTCTGATTGGATGGATAGGGACTGCAGCATTCTGATTGGATGGATAGGGGTTGCAGCATTCTGATTGGACGGATAGGGGTTGCAGCATTCTGATTGGACGGATAGGGGTTGCAGCATTCTGATTGGACGGATAGGGGTTGCAGTATTCTGATTGGATAGATAGGGGTTGCAGCATTCTGATTGGATGGATAGGGGTTGCAGTATTCTGATTGGACGGATAGGGGTTGCAGTATTCTGATTGGACGGATAGGGGTTGCAGTATTCTGATTGGATGGATAGGGGTTGCAGCATTCTGATTGGACGGATAGGGGTTGCAGTATTCTGATTGGATGGATAGGGGGTGCAGCATTCTGATTGGACGGATAGGGGTTGCAGTATTTTGATTGGATGGATAGGGGTTGCAGTATTCTGATTGGACGGATAGGGGTTGCAGTATTCTGATTGGACGGATAGGGGTTGCAGCATTCTGATTGGACGGATAGGGGTTGCAGTATTCTGATTGGATGGATAGGGGGTGCAGCATTCTGATTGGACGGATAGGGGTTGCAGTATTCTGATTGGACGGATAGGGGTTGCAGTATTCTGATTGGATGGATAGGGGTTGCAGCATTCTGATTGGACGGATAGGGGTTGCAGTATTCTGATTGGATGGATAGGGGGTGCAGCATTCTGATTGGACGGATAGGGGTTGCAGTATTTTGATTGGATGGATAGGGGTTGCAGTATTCTGATTGGACGGATAGGGGTTGCAGTATTCTGATTGGATGGATAGGGGTTGCAGCATTCTGATTGGATGGATAGGGGTTGCAGCATTCTGATTGGATGGATAGGGACTGCAGCATTCTGATTGGATGGATAGGGGTTGCAGCATTCTGATTGGACGGATAGGGGTTGCAGCATTCTGATTGGATGGATAGGGGTTGCAGCATTCTGATTGGACGGATAGGGGTTGCAGCATTCTGATTGGATGGATAGGGGTTGCAGCATTCTGATTGGATGGATAGGGGTTGCAGCATTCTGATTGGATGGATAGGGGTTGCAGTATTCTGATTGGATGGATAGGGGTTGCAGCATTCTGATTGGACGGATAGGGGTTGCAGTATTCTGATTGGATGGATAGGGGTTGCAGTATTCTGATTGGACGGATAGGGGTTGCAGTATTCTGATTGGACGGATAAGGGTTGCAGTATTCTGATTGGACGGATAGGGGTTGCAGCATTCTGATTGGACGGATAGGGGTTGCAGCATTCTGATTGGATGGATAGGGGTTGCAGCATTCTGATTGGACGGATAGGGGTTGCAGCATTCTGATTGGACGGATAGGGGTTGCAGTAGTCTGATTGGACGGATAGGGGTTGCAGTATTCTGGTTGGATGGATAGGGGTTGCAGCATTCTGATTGGATGGATAGGGGTTGCAGCATTCTGATTGGATGGATAGGGGTTGCAGTATTCTGATTGGATGGATAGGGGTTGCAGCATTCTGATTGGACGGATAGGGGTTGCAGTAGTCTGATTGGACGGATAAGGGTTGCAGTATTCTGATTGGACGGATAGGGGTTGCAGTATTCTGATTGGACGGATAGGGGTTGCAGTATTCTGATTGGACGGATAGGGGTTGCAGTATTCTGATTGGACGGATAGGGGTTGCAGCATTCTGATTGGACGGATAGGGGTTGCAGTATTTTGATTGGACGGATAGGGGTTGCAGTATTCTGATTGGATGGATAGGGGTTGCAGTATTCTGATTGGACGGATAGGGGTTGCAGCATTCTGATTGGATGGATAGGGGTTGCAGTATTCTGATTGGATGGATAGGGGGTGCAGCATTCTGATTGGACGGATAGGGGTTGCAGTATTCTCATTGGACGGATAGGGGTTGCAGTATTCTGATTGGATGGATAGGGGTTGCAGCATTCTGATTGGATGGATAGGGGTTGCAGTATTCTCATTGGACGGATAGGGGTTGCAGCATTCTGATTGGATGGATAGGGGTTGCAGCATTCTGATTGGATGGATAGGGGTTGCAGTATTCTGATTGGATGGATAGGGGTTGCAGCATTCTGATTGGACGGATAGGGGTTGCAGTAGTCTGATTGGACGGATAAGGGTTGCAGTATTCTGATTGGACGGATAGGGGTTGCAGTATTCTGATTGGACGGATAGGGGTTGCAGTATTCTGATTGGATGGATAGGGGTTGCAGCATTCTGATTGGATGGATAGGGGTTGCAGCATTCTGATTGGATGGATAGGGGTTGCAGTATTCTGATTGGATGGATAGGGGTTGCAGCATTCTGATTGGACGGATAGGGGTTGCAGTAGTCTGATTGGACGGATAAGGGTTGCAGTATTCTGATTGGACGGATAGGGGTTGCAGTATTCTGATTGGACGGATAGGGGTTGCAGTATTCTGATTGGACGGATAGGGGTTGCAGTATTCTGATTGGACGGATAGGGGTTGCAGCATTCTGATTGGACGGATAGGGGTTGCAGTATTTTGATTGGACGGATAGGGGTTGCAGTATTCTGATTGGATGGATAGGGGTTGCAGTATTCTGATTGGACGGATAGGGGGTGCAGCATTCTGATTGGACGGATAGGGGTTGCAGCATTCTGATTGGATGGATAGGGGTTGCAGTATTCTGATTGGATGGATAGGGGGTGCAGCATTCTGATTGGACGGATAGGGGTTGCAGTATTCTCATTGGACGGATAGGGGTTGCAGTATTCTGATTGGATGGATAGGGGTTGCAGCATTCTGATTGGATGGATAGGGGTTGCAGTATTCTGATTGGATGGATAGGGGGTGCAGCATTCTGATTGGACGGATAGGGGTTGCAGTATTCTCATTGGACGGATAGGGGTTGCAGTATTCTGATTGGATGGATAGGGGTTGCAGTATTCTCATTGGACGGATAGGGGTTGCAGTATTCTCATTGGACGGATAGGGGTTGCAGTATTCTGATTGGATGGATAGGGGTTGCAGTATTCTCATTGGACGGATAGGGGTTGCAGTATTCTCATTGGACGGATAGGGGTTTCTGAACATTATCGGTGCTGTCTGCACTGCCTCCTGAGTGAGATTCAATCGTCTCGCACACACAGAACTGTGTGAAGAAGATAAAATGGTAACGGATGAAGATTTTGGGCCTCTCTATATAGACAGAACAATGCTGCTCAGTTTTTTTCTTTCACGGGAAGATCGGAGGTTTCATAACTTGGCTGTGGGGAGGATTGTATTGTTCTCGGAGGATTGTGGAATATTTCATAGTTCAGCCAAACAGATGAGAAATGTTTTCATTAAACATAGTGAACAATACGAGGCCGATCGTATATATCTCTGCAGGAGTCCCATCAGGGGGCCGAGTAACCTGAATACACAGGAGGATATGGGGGGGACAATATCCGAACACACAGGAGGATATGGGGGGGACAATATCAGAACACACAGGAGGATATGGAGGGGACAATATCAGAACACACAGGAGGATATGGAGGGGACAATTTCAGAACACACAGGAGGATATGGAGGGGACAATATCAGAACACACAGGAGGATATGGAGGGGACAATATCAGAACACACAGGAGGATATGGAGGGGACAATATCAGAACACACAGGAGGATATGGGGGGGACAATATCAGAACACACAGGAGGATATGGAGGGGACAATATCAGAACACACAGGAGGATATGGAGGGGACAATTTCAGAATACACAGGAGGATATGGAGGGGACAATATCAGAACACACAGGAGGATATGGGGGGGACAATATCAGAACACACAGGAGGATATGGAGGGGACAATATCAGAACACACAGGAGGATATGGAGGGGACAATATCAGAACACACAGGAGGATATGGGGGGGACAATATCAGAACACACAGGAGGATATGGGGGGACAATATCAGAACACACAGGAGGATATGGAGGGGACAATATCAGAACACACAGGAGGATATGGAGGGGACAATATCAGAACACACAGGAGGATATGGGGGGGACAATATCAGAACACACAGGAGGATATGGGGGGGACAATATCAGAACACACAGGAGGATATGGGGGGACAATATCAGAACACACAGGAGGATATGGGGGGGGGGACAATATCAGAACACACAGGAGGATATGGGGGGGACAATATCAGAACACACAGGAGGATATGGGGGGGACAATATCAGAACACACAGGAGGATATGGGGGGACAATATCAGAACACACAGGAGGATATGGAGGGGACAATATCAGAACACACAGGAGGATATGGAGGGGACAATATCAGAACACACAGGAGGATATGGGGGGGACAATATCAGAACACACAGGAGGATATGGGGGGGACAATATCAGAACACACAGGAGGATATGGGGGGACAATATCAGAACACACAGGAGGATATGGGGGGGGGACAATATCAGAACACACAGGAGGATATGGGGGGGACAATATCAGAACACACAGGAGGATATGGGGGGGACAATATCAGAACACACAGGAGGATATGGAGGGGACAATATCAGAACACACAGGAGGATATGGAGGGGACAATTTCAGAACACACAGGAGGATATGGAGGGGACAATATCAGAACACACAGGAGGATATGGAGGGGACAATATCAGAACACACAGGAGGATATGGAGGGGACAATATCAGAACACACAGGAGGATATGGAGGGGACAATATCAGAACACACAGGAGGATATGGGGGGGACAATATCAGAACACACAGGAGGATATGGGGGGACAATATCAGAACACACAGGAGGATATGGAGGGGACAATATCAGAACACACAGGAGGATATGGAGGGGACAATATCAGAACACACAGGAGGATATGGGGGGGACAATATCAGAACACACAGGAGGATATGGGGGGGACAATATCAGAACACACAGGAGGATATGGGGGGACAATATCAGAACACACAGGAGGATATGGGGGGGGGGACAATATCAGAACACACAGGAGGATATGGGGGGGACAATATCAGAACACACAGGAGGATATGGGGGGGACAATATCAGAACACACAGGAGGATATGGGGGGACAATATCAGAACACACAGGAGGATATGGAGGGGACAATATCAGAACACACAGGAGGATATGGAGGGGACAATATCAGAACACACAGGAGGATATGGGGGGGACAATATCAGAACACACAGGAGGATATGGGGGGGACAATATCAGAACACACAGGAGGATATGGGGGGACAATATCAGAACACACAGGAGGATATGGGGGGGGGACAATATCAGAACACACAGGAGGATATGGGGGGACAATATCAGAACACACAGGAGGATATGGGGGGGACAATATCAGAACACACAGGAGGATATGGAGGGGACAATATCAGAACACACAGGAGGATATGGAGGGGACAATATCAGAACACACAGGAGGATATGGGGGGACAATATCAGAACACACAGGAGGATATGGGGGGGACAATATCAGAACACACAGGAGGATATGGGGGGGGCAATATCAGAACACACAGGAGGATATGGGGGGGGGGCAATATCAGAACACACAGGAGGATATGGGGGGGACAATATCAGAACACACAGGAGGATATGGGGGGGGACAATATCAGAACACACAGGAGGATATGGGGGGGACAATATCAGAACACACAGGAGGATATGGGGGGGACAATATCAGAACACACAGGAGGATATGGGGGGACAATATCAGAACACACAGGAGGATATGGGGGGGGACAATATCAGAACACACAGGAGGATATGGAGGGGACAATATCAGAACACACAGGAGGATATGGGGGGGACAATATCAGAACACACAGGAGGATATGGAGGGGACAATATCAGAACACACAGGAGGATATGGAGGGGACAATATTAGAACACACAGGAGGATATGGAGGGGACAATATCAGAACACACAGGAGGATATGGGGGGGACAATATCAGAACACACAGGAGGATATGGGGGGGACAATATCAGAACACACAGGAGGATATGGCGGGGACAATATCAGAACACACAGGAGGATATGGGGGGGACAATATCAGAACACACAGGAGGATATGGGGGGGACAATATCAGAACACACAGGAGGATATGGAGGGGACAATATCAGAACACACAGGAGGATATGGGGGGGACAATATCAGAACACACAAGAGGATATGGGGGGGACAATATCAGAACACACAGGAGGATATGGGGGGGACAATATCAGAACACACAGGAGGATATGGAGGGGACAATATCAGAACACACAGGAGGATATGGAGGGGACAATATCAGAATACACAGGAGGATATGGAGGGGACAATATCAGAACACACAGGAGGATATGGGGGGGACAATATCAGAACACACAGGAGGATATGGAGGGGACAATATCAGAACACACAGGAGGATATGGGGGGGGGGGCAATATCAGAACACACAGGAGGATATGGGGGGGACAATATCAGAACACACAGGAGGATATGGGGGGGACAATATCAGAACACACAGGAGGATATGGGGGGGACAATATCAGAACACACAGGAGGATATGGGGGGGACAATATCAGAACACACAGGAGGATATGGGGGGGGACAATATCAGAACACACAGGAGGATATGGAGGGGACAATATCAGAACACACAGGAGGATATGGGGGGGACAATATCAGAACACACAGGAGGATATGGAGGGGACAATATCAGAACACACAGGAGGATATGGGGGGGACAATATCAGAACACACAGGAGGATATGGAGGGGACAATATCAGAACACACAGGAGGATATGGGGGGGACAATATCAGAACACACAGGAGGATATGGGGGGGACAATATCAGAACACACAGGAGGATATGGGGGGGGGCAATATCAGAACACACAGGAGGATATGGGGGGGGGCAATATCAGAACACACAGGAGGATATGGGGGGGACAATATCAGAACACACAGGAGGATATGGGGGGGACAATATCAGAACACACAGGAGGATATGGGGGGGACAATATCAGAACACACAGGAGGATATGGGGGGGACAATATCAGAACACACAGGAGGATATGGGGGGGACAATATCAGAACACACAGGAGGATATGGAGGGGACAATATCAGAACACACAGGAGGATATGGAGGGGACAATATCAGAACACACAGGAGGATATGGAGGGGACAATATCAGAACACACAGGAGGATATGGGGGGGACAATATCAGAACACACAGGAGGATATGGAGGGGACAATATCAGAACACACAGGAGGATATGGGGGGGACAATATCAGAACACACAGGAGGATATGGGGGGGACAATATCAGAACACACAGGAGGATATGGGGGGGACAATATCAGAACACACAGGAGGATATGGCGGGGACAATATCAGAACACACAGGAGGATATGGGGGGGACAATATCAGAACACACAGGAGGATATGGGGGGGACAATATCAGAACACACAGGAGGATATGGAGGGGACAATATCAGAACACACAGGAGGATATGGGGGGGACAATATCAGAACACACAAGAGGATATGGGGGGGACAATATCAGAACACACAGGAGGATATGGGGGGGACAATATCAGAACACACAGGAGGATATGGAGGGGACAATATCAGAACACACAGGAGGATATGGAGGGGACAATATCAGAACACACAGGAGGATATGGAGGGGACAATATCAGAACACACAGGAGGATATGGGGGGGACAATATCAGAACACACAGGAGGATATGGAGGGGACAATATCAGAACACACAGGAGGATATGGGGGGGACAATATCAGAACACACAGGAGGATATGGAGGGGACAATATCAGAACACACAGGAGGATATGGGGGGGGACAATATCAGAACACACAGGAGGATATGGAGGGGACAATATCAGAACACACAGGAGGATATGGAGGGGACAATATCAGAACACACAGGAGGATATGGAGGGGACAATATCAGAACACACAGGAGGATATGGGGGGGACAATATCAGAACACACAGGAGGATATGGAGGGGACAATATCAGAACACACAGGAGGATATGGGGGGGGACAATATCAGAACACACAGGAGGATATGGAGGGGACAATATCAGAACACACAGGAGGATATGGAGGGGACAATATCAGAACACACAGGAGGATATGGAGGGGACAATATCAGAACACACAGGAGGATATGGGGGGGACAATATCAGAACACACAGGAGGATATGGGGGGGACAATATCAGAACACACAGGAGGATATGGAGGGGACAATATCAGAACACACAGGAGGATATGGGGGGGACAATATCAGAACACACAGGAGGATATGGGGGGGACAATATCAGAACACACAGGAGGATATGGAGGGGACAATATCAGAACACACAGGAGGATATGGAGGGGACAATATCAGAACACACAGGAGGATATGGAGGGGACAATATCAGAACACACAGGAGGATATGGAGGGGACAATATCAGAACACACAGGAGGATATGGAGGGGACAATATCAGAACACACAGGAGGATATGGAGGGGACAATATCAGAACACACAGGAGGATATGGGGGGGACAATATCAGAACACACAGGAGGATATGGAGGGGACAATATCAGAACACACAGGAGGATATGGGGGGGACAATATCAGAACACACAGGAGGATATGGGGGGGGACAATATCAGAACACACAGGAGGATATGGAGGGGACAATATCAGAACACACAGGAGGATATGGGGGGGACAATATCAGAACACACAGGAGGATATGGAGGGGACAATATCAGAACACACAGGAGGATATGGAGGGGACAATATCAGAACACACAGGAGGATATGGAGGGGACAATATCAGAACACACAGGAGGATATGGGGGGGACAATATCAGAACACACAGGAGGATATGGAGGGGACAATATCAGAACACACAGGAGGATATGGAGGGGACAATATCAGAACACACAGGAGGATATGGGGGGGACAATATCAGAACACACAGGAGGATATGGGGGGGACAATATCAGAACACACAGGAGGATATGGCGGGGACAATATCAGAACACACAGGAGGATATGGGGGGGACAATATCAGAACACACAGGAGGATATGGGGGGGACAATATCAGAACACACAGGAGGATATGGAGGGGACAATATCAGAACACACAGGAGGATATGGGGGGGACAATATCAGAACACACAAGAGGATATGGGGGGGACAATATCAGAACACACAGGAGGATATGGGGGGGACAATATCAGAACACACAGGAGGATATGGAGGGGACAATATCAGAACACACAGGAGGATATGGAGGGGACAATATCAGAATACACAGGAGGATATGGAGGGGACAATATCAGAACACACAGGAGGATATGGGGGGGACAATATCAGAACACACAGGAGGATATGGAGGGGACAATATCAGAACACACAGGAGGATATGGGGGGGACAATATCAGAACACACAGGAGGATATGGAGGGGACAATATCAGAACACACAGGAGGATATGGAGGGGACAATATCAGAACACACAGGAGGATATGGAGGGGACAATATCAGAACACACAGGAGGATATGGGGGGGACAATATCAGAACACACAGGAGGATATGGGGGGGACAATATCAGAACACACAGGAGGATATGGAGGGGACAATATCAGAACACACAGGAGGATATGGGGGGGACAATATCAGAACACACAGGAGGATATGGGGGGGACAATATCAGAACACACAGGAGGATATGGAGGGGACAATATCAGAACACACAGGAGGATATGGAGGGGACAATATCAGAACACACAGGAGGATATGGGGGGGGACAATATCAGAACACACAGGAGGATATGGAGGGGACAATATCAGAACACACAGGAGGATATGGGGGGGACAATATCAGAACACACAGGAGGATATGGGGGGGACAATATCAGAACACACAGGAGGATATGGAGGGGACAATATCAGAACACACAGGAGGATATGGAGGGGACAATATCAGAACACACAGGAGGATATGGAGGGGACAATATCAGAACACACAGGAGGATATGGAGGGGACAATATCAGAACACACAGGAGGATATGGAGGGGACAATATCAGAACACACAGGAGGATATGGAGGGGACAATATCAGAACACACAGGAGGATATGGAGGGGACAATATCAGAACACACAGGAGGATATGGAGGGGACAATATCAGAACACACAGGAGGATATGGGGGGACAATATCAGAACACACAGGAGGATATGGGGGGGACAATATCAGAACACACAGGAGGATATGGGGGGGACAATATCAGAACACACAGGAGGATTCTCATTGTGAAAAAAATGCAGGCGATCGAACGTCTTCATTCCATCCCATTAGAGGCAACAGAAGTTCACATTTATTCACATACAGTGCCTTGAAAAAGTATTCATACCCCTTGATATTTCCCACATTTTCTTATGTTACAACCAAAAACGTAAATGTATTTTATTGGGATTTTATGTGATGGACCAACACAAAGTCACAGCATCATGAAGGCCAAGGAACACACCAGACAGGTCAGGGATAAAGTTGTGGAGAAGTATAAAGCAGGGTTAGGTTATAAAGAAATCTCCCAAGCTTTGAACATCTCACGGAGCTCTGTTCAATCCATCATCGGAAAATGGAAAGAGTATGGCCCAACTGCAAACCTACCAAGACATGGCCGTCCACCTAAACTGACCGGCCGGGCAAGGAGAGCATTCATCAGAGAAGAGCCAAGAGGTCCATGGTAACTCTGGAGGAGCTGCAGAGATCCACAGCTCAGGAGGGAGAATCTGTCCACAGGACAACTATTAGTCGTGTTCTCCACAAATCTGCCCTTTATGGAAGAGTGACAAGAAGAAAGACATTGGAGAAAGAAAGTCATAAGAAGTCCTGTTTGTAGTTTGTGAGAAGCCATGTGGAGGACACAGCAAACATGTGGAAGAAGGTGATCTGGTCACATGACACCAAAATTCAACTTTATGGCCTAAAAGTAAAACGCTATGTGTGGGGAAAACTAACACTGCCCATCACCCTGAACACACCATCCCCACCGTGAAACATGGTGGTGGCAGCTTCATGTGGTGGGGATGCTTTTCTTCAGCAGGGACAGGGAAGCTGGTCAGAGTTGATGGGAAGATGGATGGAGACAAATACAGGACAATCTTAGAAGAAAACCTGTTAGAGTCTACAAAAGACTTGAGACTGGGGCGGAGGTTCACCTTCCAGCAGGACAACGACCCGAAACATCCAGCCAGAGCTACAATGGAATGGTTTAGATCAAAGCATATTCATGTGTTAGAATGGCCCAGTCACAGTCCAGACCTAAATCCCATTGAGAATCTGTGATAAGACTTGAAAATTGCTGTTCACAGACGCTCTCCATCCAATCTGACAGAGCTTGAGATATTTTACAAAGAAGAATGGGCAGAAATGTCCTCTCTAGATGTGTAAAGCTGGTAGAGACACCCCCAAAAAGACTTGTAGAGAAAGGGGGTTCTACAAAGTATTGACTCCGGGGGGCGCCATACAAATGCCCCTCCCCCCCACACTTTTCACATATTTATTTGTATCATTTTCCTTCCACTTCACAATTATGTGACACTTTGTGTTGGTCTATCACATAAAATCCCAATAAAA